>JASCZW010002497.1:0-17810 GCA_034211315.2 Aedes japonicus
GACAAAATGATTGTGACAGGTAAATTTTTGTCGAAACTCAAATTGGCATTACTTTGCGAAAATCGTCTTGATTTTGCAAGCATTGGACGAAGAAATTTCCATGAACATGCGGAAACTTATTTCTGAATCGTACAAAAAATTACCAAAATGAGCAAACAAAGTCGCTGAGAATTCGAAATTGTTTTGTAACACGACAAGAGCTGCGGGAGGCATTAATTACAAATTCAAAAGAATATTCAAACTGAAGCGTCCACAGCCCAAAGCCACAAATGTTAGACATGAGATTTCCAAAAAGAAAGGAAAGAAGTCAAGTTCTATCGAACAACACAATTTGGTGAGTCCATTCCAATTATCCGGTATCCTATGTAAAGACAAAATGATCGAGGCATTAAACACAAATTCAAAAGAATGTTCAAACTGAAGCGTCCACAGCTCAAAGCTCAGCTCAGCAAAGAAAAGAAAGAAGTTAAGTTATATCGAACAGTAGAATTTAGTGAGTCCATTCCAATTATGAAAAATATGTTCGACCTCATATCGCATCTACAGGGGAAAGAGTACACTTTTGTCGCAACTCGAATTGGAATTACTTTGCGAAAAACGATTCGATTTTGCAAGCATTGGACGAAGAAATTGAGGACACTGAAGGTAATATTGCGAGATAAGAGTACATAAAAAGTGACTAAGAATCTGCCAGGTATATCCGAGATATGACCATTTTCGTGAAGTTAGTTCTAAAAATATGACCACATTGCTAACCGACCTTAACCATGAGAATATGGGTAGTAAACTTCAGGAATTTTCGAGACGGTGAGCAGAGAGAGACTTTCAGGACCATTAGATACACCGGCCAGCCTGTGACAGCTTCTGGGTGCCCCAGGGGAAGTTGGAAAAGTTTTGGAACTATCCGACACCATGAAATTTTGAGAATCAAACTTCATGGTTTCTCCAGATTATGACTACAGATACATTTTCAGGACCATAAGATTCAGAGGCAACTCTAAAAGAGGGTCAGGGTGCCCCTGGATAGTGAAATCGGTTTTGGGGAATATGATTAAACTGCAAATCAATCGGAACCATGCGAATATGGGTATTAAACTTCACGGTTTTGCGAAGTGATGACAACAGATACATTTTCAAGGTCGTAAGATTCTCTGGCCATCGTTTGGAAGATTTTTAGTGCAGCTGGGAAGAATAAAGTTAGCTTCGGCTTAGAAAATTAATGGAAATAAGTAAAATTACATCGAATAGTAGAACTTGGTGAGTTCATTCCAATTATGAAAAATATGTTTGAGCTCATTTCGATCCACATCAATGATCAGGAGAGGTAAACTTTCGTCGAATTGCAAATTAGCATAACTTTGCGAAAACTGAACCGATTTTGGAATCATTGGGGGTTCCATTTTTTTATAAAACCTGCAATTTTAGAGCACTTTGCGGACACTGGAGATGATCCTGGAGATAAGGGCATACAGGAAGTGAATTTTATACACTGCCTGGCATTTTTCAAGCAAAAACTTTTAAGCATTTTTATGATTTTTCAGCAGCAAGAATTATTTACAAGCCTTTGCAGGCAAAATCCGCAAGGAATTGCTGGATATTGCCATCTCCAAGTTAGTTCCAGGAAAAGCACCTAATTGATAGCCGACCGGAACCATAAGAATATGGATATTAAACTTTATGGATTTTCTAGACGGTGAGCACAAAGATACTTTCAGGACCATTAGATTCACGGGCCAGCTGGTGGTAGCTTCGGGGTGCCCCCGGGGAACTTGGCGAAGTATTGGAACCGACCAAAACCATGAAATTAAAATGATCAAAATGGATGGTTTTGTCAGTTGATGACTACAGATACATTTTCAGGACCATAAAATTCAGTGGCAACTCTGCAAGAGGTTAAGGGAATAGTGAAATCGGTTTTGGGGAATATTACTAAATTGCGAGGTAATGACAACAGATACATTTTCAAGGTCGTAAGATTCACTGGCCATCGTTTGGTAGGTTTTAGTGCACATAGGTAGACTTAAGTTTGCGTCGGCTTAGACGATTAAAGGAAATAAGTTAAACTACATCGAATAGTAGAACTTGGTGAATTCATTTCAATTATGAAAAATATGTTTGAGCTCATTTCGATCCACATCAATGATCAGGAGAGGTAAACTTTCGTCCAATTGAAGGATGACATTTTTATAAAACCTCCAATTTTAGAGCACTTTGCGGACACTGGAGACAATCCTGGAGATAAGGGCGTAAAGGAAGTGCATTTTATACACCGTGTGGCATTTTTCAAGCAAAAAGTTCTGAACAGTTTTATGATTTTTCAGCAACAAGAATTATTACAAGCATTTGCAGGCAAAGTCCGACAGGTATTTCCGAGATATTGCCATCTCTAAGTTAGTTCCAGGAATATCACCAAACTGCTAATCGACCGGAACCATGAGAATGTGGGTATTAAACTTCATGGATTTGCGAGACGGTGAGCACAGAGACACTTTCAGGATCATTAGATTCGTGGGCCACCCTTTGGATGTTTCTGGGTGCCCCCAGGGAAGTAGGCGAAGTTTTGGAACCGACCGAAACCATGCTTTTAAGAGAATCATACCTCATAATTTTGCCAGATGACTACAGAGACAATTTCAGGACCAGTTTACTTGCCATCCTTTGGTTGGTTTTGAGTTCCTCTGGGGATAAATTAACGTAGTCTAAATTTAGCTTCGGCTTTGACTGCTCACTTCCCCACGTTTGAAACAATTGAAAATAGTGGCTTGTTTCGAGAAAAAGGTAATTATTAAGTTAAAGATTGTATTCATAAAAAATGCAACATTTTCTTTTGTGTATAACTTTTTGTTGCATTAGTTAAACACGATGGGGCATAGGAAATTTAGGGTGAAACTAGTTTAGAGTGTAATGTTTACATGTGCAAAATTCCGTCTGTCCAGTGGTTATCGAGATGGCTTCCCAGCAAGAGGTATTTCGACAAAAAAAAATATTGGCGCGGCCTTGGATAATGCAGGCCAGTCCACACGCGGATAACGAAACAGTTGGGAATCGACAATTCGACCGTATCCCGTGTGGTAAAATCGTTCAAAGAGACCTAGACGACCCAGCGGCGAGCTGGCAGCGGATAAAAAGCGAAGAAAACTGACCTTCGATTCGGGATGTGCCCAACAAGGTCAATTCTTCCACAAATCCTCGGCCTGGAATTTTTCGTTGGCCCCGCCTGGATGTTCCGGAAGAAGACGGTTGACAAATTTGCCAAGAAGTACTTGGTGTGGACGGTGATCTGTAGGTGCGGCAGATTCAGCAAACCGTACATAAGGTCCAGCACCATCAACGACCAAATATATAAAGAAAAATGCCTCCAGAAGCGCCTGTTGCCCTTCCTCCGGTCCCATGAGGGTGACATTCTGTTTTGGCCGGATCTGGCATTGTGCCATTACGCGATGATGAAGTGGTATGAAGCCAACGATGTTTGGCAAATCCGCCAAACTCACCAGAACATCACCCAATAGAAAAATTCTGGGCAATTATGAAGGGCAAGCTCCGGAAAACAGGGAAGATCTTCAAAAAACGACCAGGATTTGAAAAAAGAGTGGATGAAAGTGGGTCAAAATATTAAGGCAAATGTTACACAGAATTTGATGAGTAGCGTACCAAGGTGCGGGGATTTAGAAGAGGTAGTTGAATAAACTTGTTTTGCGAATTCATAGCTTATATGGCGATGAGTTTTGGTGATCTTTTTTGCCTGTTGCATTTTTTTTCGAGTACAATCTTTAATGTACTAAAAAGCGATTCCAACGAAGTTACAAGGGATCTGGAGGAATAAAAAGAAGTGTATCGAAAAGTAAATAAGTCAATGTTTGATACGTATGTGAGCTTAAGCTAGTACATATCATTTTAGCGTGTATTCGTATTGCGTTTTGTTTACATATCAAACAGGCTATTTTAGTTAGTTTTTTCTCATTATCACAGTTTTTGGGAAAAATATCGCGGATTGAACGTACTTCAACGAAAGAAAATTTTGCACACTCGGTTCACTGAAAAGGATGTAACGGACAATCAGATTTCCAAAAAGGTCAAAATACATTCAGCAAGTGTACAACGAGTGTTAGAAAAAGTATGGTGAGCAGTACATCCTGCTAAATCTAAAGAGAACTGGACAAGTACCCGTTTCCAGCAATCCAGAATTGGCCCAAAAAGTCGTCGATTATATTCAGGAGAATAAATCAAACTCTACTCGTGATTTTACCAAGAAATACAGGACCAGATTCAGGATGGTCCAACGAATTAAGAAAAGTAATGATTTAAAGACATACAGGAAGCAGAAAGTATCAAAGCAAACTCCGGTGGCCGGGGACCTCAATTCTACACCAAATCTGTTGGGGAGGGTGTCCCAATTGCAGATCCGTCTGTTGCAATGAAAAAAAATCGGTGAGAAGTTGCTCGTTTGGCAAGCAATTTGCACATGTGATCTTCTATTTTCTACACAAAAGGAACAATAAGTACTGAAATTTACTGAAACGAGTGCTTGCAGAAGAGGTTGCTTCCACTATATCGGAAGCATTTGATTCCTCCTCTCTTGTGACCGAATTTGGCCTCTGCCAATTATGCTAAATCGAATCTATAGTGGTTTTCCTGAAGTGGTTGAAAAAGATATTAACTCACAAAACTGTCCCCAACTGCGACCGACAGAACGCTACGGGGCAATCGTCAAACGGAACCTAAAAAAGTCAGGGGTATCGGCCCATAACATATCAGACTTCAAGAAAAACTGGTCAACAGCGTCCAGGAAGCGCACAAAAACCACTGTGCTGAACGGTATAAAGGCTAAAACTGACTAGAAAGATATAACAACATTATATCAGCTGGAGTTATTATGTTATAGTCATTTTCTTTAACAAGCCTTGTTATAAATTTGATGCGGCATGTTGTTAAAGTATCAGAATTTAAAACATAAACCCCTCTTGTCTAGTCAGAAGAATACACAGTAGGTTATAATTACCTTAAAAATATAACAAACTATACTTCATTTTCATGATATCCCGACCAGAAGGGAACAACAAAATTATTTCAAGTTCTGTTGTTCAGTAACGCTGTTTAATAGTGGTTGTTAGAGTTGAGATCGCGGATGTAGATAAAATAACAGAAATTGTAACACAAAATTCCTCAAAAGATAACAAAATTATAGCTATAGATGATATAGATATAACATAAACAAAACAAACTTTGTAATATTTTACAAACACACTTTGTATTAGTTTTGTTGCGATGTAGCGAAATCAAATCAGCTTTTGCCAGAACTAATTTATTTCTTTACGTAGACTGTGCCTCCCAAGGCATTGTATCTCAATATGTTATAAGTATGTTATACAATTATTCAGAAGAGATGGTCTTTTACAAATTTATATCATCATGAGGTAGTTGTAACAAGGTTTGTTATAATTTTGTTATTTTTATGTTATACCCTTCTGCTTGGGTAACCTTACTGTAGCCGTTTCATTCCAGTTTGAAGAATTTCCGTCTACAATGAATTTTTGGCGACCATTTTTGTGTCTCATTTTTTTCGAGTACAGTCTATAAGGAGATACTTTACAGTTCACACCATCAATTCCACTGAAGGAAGAAGCGATCTTATACAGAGAAATAGAAGATTTATTTTATGAACTGATCAATTTGTCGGATGTTTTGAATCTACTCTGAGGGGCCTCCCGGTGGCTCAAAGAATGCTTTTCCAGATAGAGCTCCGACGTTATTCAGTGTTCTACGAGTGCTCTAATGTATGCAACTGATGCTCTGAAGTATCAAAAAAAACCATAGGATTCTAAGACTAATCAAATGATGACCACTTTAAGGATTATTTCAGGTCCAACTGAGTAGTTTCAAGCATCGCTTAAATCATCAGGTTGGCCATTCATTTGCCTTACTCAAATTTCCTAATCAAAAATACAAATTTTCCCGGATCGTATCAGCTATTGTTATAATTAATCTATTTCTTTACGCAGATCGTGCCTTCCACGGCATTATATCTTAATTTGTTATAAGTATGTTATACAAATATCCAGATTAACATATATCTAAATCAGTTAATCAAAGTTTATTATATCTCAATCAGTTTAGTGTCATAGCTTCTGGTCGAGAACACCATGAGAAATGTTCTAGAAAAATTATGTTATTATTTTAAAAAGTACTTTCTTCACGAGTTATTGCAAATATGATACGTTTTAATAAATGTATAACAAATACATCATTTTATGAGCAGTCTATTACGTTTTAAAAATATGGAGATTTATACAGAAACAATTACTATTCAGATGTTGTCACAACGGAGATGTTCAGCTAATATATACATGGTTGAAAATATGAAAAAGCTCATTCATTCCCCAAAATTACGATTCTTCACATGTAACAGGATAAGTAAAAACAAACATACGTTTCTTTGAAAAATATTGTATACAACGTACATCTAACTTCTCACCTTGTACAAACCGTTAGAACTCATCCATATAGAATATCCTTATGAAAATAGAAACGCCATGCTCATAGGATTTCAGACCTTAAAAAATAATCAATTCCCCCAAGATTGGATCTCGAAAGTTTGGAGTTGTCCAAATCAAAATATAGAATTAAGAAGCAGCAACTAAAGAACAAAAAGTCTCCAATAAGATAATAAAAAAATATTCGTAATTTTTAAAAAAGTGTCATATTTTGATGTAAATTTGTTACAAAATAAGAAACATGTCATAACAATAATTTGTAACAGTTTGATATATTTGTGAGGGAATATTTTCTGGGTGGCGATGTCTCCAAACTAAACTATATTACGAGTTACAAGCATCAAATGTTGATAGAATTTTGTTATTTTTCTGTTATGTTCTTCTAGTCGGGTAAGGACCTTCATCGAAAAATGGTACCGATGATTCTTAATAGTGTTGTTTAGAAGAGACTATTTGGGAACTATGAGTAGTATTCTAAGGAATGTTGTAGAGTATTCCTGTTGTAATCAGAAGAGAGAACATGTGATTTTTTTTTCGTAAAGATTTTGGTCGAATAATTAATTATAATAAGAGTTACAGAGAAATATGGAGTTTCTTCAAAGAATCCTAAAAATAATATATAGTCATTGATATCTTTAAAAAAAAGTTCAAGAAGATTCCGGGAGTTTACGTGTTCTTAGAGCACACCTTCCAATTCAAACGATCGAATCTATAATCTGTCTCGACTTCAACCTCTTACTTTTTTCTCGGGGCACCGATTGGATGACACCAAACAGATGGGAAATTCTTCACTTCATTCCAACCCTAGGAAAACCAGCTTTTTTCCCTCATCATGCTCAGCACCCTTGATGAAATGGGGAACCAACTTCGTCGTCGTCGTCGTTTTGCAGCGCTCCTGATAGGTACGCACACGAAAGTTACGACCAAATCCGTAACTGACAGCTTGAGGGCAGACAAATAGAGCCACACAGAAATTCGCAAGCGTCCAACTAGCCATTGTTGGCAGTCAGTCAATTGAAATTGACTCTCCGGTTGCCGCTCCGGACCAAGTCGTCGAAGGGAAAGCAGCTTCGCAAACTATCAAGATTGATGGCAATCGCTCTCGGTCTTTAGTGTTTGCACGAAGAGCTCCATTTTCATCGGTTTGATTTGCATTTCAATCAGCTGCTTCTTCCTATGGGTTAGTTTCAGCTTTGTTTCGAGTCTTGAACTCCGTCATCAATCTCTGCACTCCGATTAAAATGTTGGTAAATTTTTTTTTTGCGATTGGTGCATAGTTTGCGATGGACTATTTGTGGCGTGCAAAGAAAGTTTCGATGAACGAACGTGTCTCTCCGAGGTGTAGATGCGCGTGTTTAATAATGAGCTCTTGAGTTGATTTGGACAGTCGGAGGAAGGATGATTATGCAAATAGTGGAACTAGTGGAGGAAATGTTGAAGAATTCATCATGAGCCTTGGCACTTACCTTGCTATCTCTAGTAGTCTTGTTTCTCATACTGGATTTACCGTTGATCACAATGTTAGCGTTGGCAAACTCGACATCGCACGGCGACGGGGGTCCCATGGCCCACGATTCGTCCGGATCGGTCGAGGTTTCGAGCGTGAGGTCGCCCAGCACCACGAAACCGGACTCGCCGGGCTGTGTGGAAGATAAGAAAGAAATGCTGTTAGTTAAACCAATCAGTGCAAAGAAATGTGGAAGCTTTCTTAAACTAACGTATGTTCTTTATCAGGTTCAAATCTTCAGCGAACTCGTTCCTAAAATGTTCATAAGACCTACGGCAACATATTCGATCACCCCGTAGCATTATTATTTTGCGTGTACTAGCCAAATCACCTTTTTATCATCGCTCAGTCATCTTTTTATCGCCGAATCATCTTCATTAGACCGACCTTGACGTTTGGCAGCTGGCAGTTGGAATTTGCAGCAGCAACAAACCGCGGGCCTCAGGAGAAGCCAAGGTGTGTTATTTAACCACAGTGTGCGGCGCGGAATTTGCATTTCAAATGAGGCGTGCAAATTTGTTTTTGTTTGGTGAAACCCCACAATAACAAGACGGAGACACGACTCGAAGAACTTGCCATTCAAGAACGGCACGCCAAGAACACACCGCTCGAAGAAGGATGGCGCGCGTTTTCTCTGTTCTTCGAATCGGAAAGATTGGCATGTCTGCTAATATTATTGGCAGAAACAATTGCATTAATAGGGGGGTATGACGAAATCTTGTAAACCCCCCACCCCCCTCTATCCCTTAGAATCGTGACCAGACGGTTGATTCTTGCTGCACTTTGCACAAATTATCTAGGCATGTATTTGTTATTGAGCTGCAATGAAATATCATCCATCATACAGGTTCGGCGGCGTCGTCGTCGGTCGGAGCCAGCCAATCGCCAGTTGTTTGCTAGGGAGAATCAACAAATGTCAGACCTCTTAGCTGCCAGCACCAGTAGAATAAAGGGGAGTGAGACGACCTTAAAGCGAGCAGAAATTCCAATCTCTTGCTACTGCTGTCGAAACACCAGTTGGGATGACGGAGAGGTGTTCCTAAATAGGTTCTATCTTCGCACGTACCACTCTCTGGGATCAGCTACAGCTAAATAATGGTATCTTGTTGGGCGAGTAACGTGTGGAGGCTATAATCTTTAGGAGAAGGCTTTTTCGCCCCTGGGCACTAATGGAATTGCACACCCGCACTCCCATCCCGAGTGCCCATTCGACACTTGCCCTTTTCGACGTTGCGATGTCTGGTCGGAGATCCGAGATCGAACTTCCAATATCGGTACGTACGTAGGTACTTGGGTGTGTGTGTGTGTGGGTGGAGGCGTTAATGGTCTTGTACCATATGGTCAATTTCAACGTGACTCAGATAATATTACTTTCTGTCGGGGCAACGACTATGGCGACGCCGACGACAACGACAAAAGAGCGTTGAAGAGCTTTTTTGCATATCAATAAATTTCAATTTATTTTCTCCCTGCTAGATGGGGCGAGTACGATGGACATCGTTAACAGTCCGACCGTGGTTAAATTGAAGTTGGGTTGTTGGGGTAGAAACAAGGTTCCGCCGACAAGGAAGATGCCATTTTTGCGTGAACGGGCGGAGGAAGATTTCTAGGATGGCAATAATCGTTAACACCTATTTACATGACAGCTGAAAATAGCGAGGCGGACAGAAGGTCATGTAGGCTAGAAAGTCCATTCCATTGCTGAACCATTGTTCAGGAAAGTCTTTTTTCACGGCGAAATTAATAGCTCCGGAGTGTTGCATTTCAGTAACATGTCTTCTACACAGTTGAGAGCGAGAGAGTGATCTTTTAGAGGCGGCCTTTGGTGAGATCAATCTATTTATATATATAAAAATGAATTTCTGTCTGTCAGTCTGTCTGAACCTAATAGACTCAAAAACTACAAAGCCAATCGGCGCGAAATTTTGTATGCAGGGATTTTCGGGGCCGGGAAAGGTTCTTATAGTTAAAGACCCCTCCCTTCTCTGGAAATGGGCGCTGCCATACAAATGAAACACAATATTCTGCATAACTCGGGAACTAATCAAGCAAACGGAACGAAATTTAGCATGTGGTGGTTTTTGAAGACAAAAAATGTTTCTATGTTGGTTTGAGACCCCTTTCCATCCCAAAAGGGGGGGAGGCTCCCATACAAATGAAATACAATATTCTGTATAACCCGAAAACTAATCAAGCAAATGGAACCAAATTTGGCATGTCGAGGTATTTGAAGATAAATACTGTTTCATTTGCTGATTTGAGATCCCTCGTTTCTGAATGGGGGGGGTCCTATACAAATGAAACACAAATTTATGCATAACTCGAGAACTAATAAAGAAAATGGAACCAAATTTGGCATATGGTGGTTTTTGAAGGAGAGAAATGTTTCTATGATGATTTGAGACCCCTCCGCCTTCTGAAAGTGGAGGGGGGGATCTCCCATACAAATGAAACACAAATTTTTGCATAAGTCGAGAACTAATCCAGCAAATGGAACCAAATTTGGCATATGGAGGTTTTTGAAGGAGAGAAATGTTTCTATGGTGATTTGAGACTCTTACGTTTTCTGGATGATAGGAAAGGGGTGGGGGGGAGCTTCGAACAAATGAAACACAAATTTCTGGATAACTCGAGAACTAACAAAGCAAATGGAATCAAATTTGGCATGTGGATTTTTTAAGGAAAGAAATGTTTCTATGGTGATTTGAGACTCTTACACCTTCTGGAGGAGAAGGGGGGGGGGGGGTGGTCTTTATAACTCGAGAACTAATAAAGCAAATGGAATCAAATTTGGCATGTGAAGTTTTTTGAAGGAGAGATATATTTCTATGGTGGTTTTAGACCCCTCTGCCCTCTGAATGGGGGAGGGAGGGCTCCCATGGAAAGAAACTCAAATTTCTGCATAACTCGAGAACTAATTAAGTAAATGGAACCAAATTTGAAAGATAAAGGTTTTTGAAGGGGGGAGGGCTCCCATTCAAATGAAACACAAATTTCTGCATAACTTGAGAACAAATCAAGCAAAAGGAACCAAAATTGGCGTGCGGGGTTTTTTGAATGCAAGAAATGTTTCTATGGAGATTCCAAACACAAATTTCAGACCCATCTCTCCTCTGGAAGGGGGACGGTCTTCCATACAAGTGAAACACAAATTTCTGCATAACTCGAGAACTAATCAAGCAAATGGACCCAAATATGATGTGTCGGGTCTTTAGGAGGCTCAATTTTTTTCTATGGTGGTTAAAGACCCCTCCTCTTTCTGGAAGATGGTGGGCTCTCATACAAATGAAACAGAAATTGAACCGATCCGCGTAAAATTTGTATGCAGCAGTGTTTGGGGCTGGGGAAGGTTCTCATGATGGTTAGAGACCCCTACCCATTCTGGAAGGGGTGGGAGGGAGGAGGTCTCTCATACAAACGAAACTCAAATTTCCGCATAAGTCGAGAAATAATCAAGCAAATGGAACCAAATTTAGCATGGGGATGTTTTTGGAGACAGAATTTATTTCTATGGGTATTCGATTCTTATGATGGTTCGGGACCCCTCTCCCCTGGAAGGAGGGGTGGAGGCTTCCGTACAACTGAAACACAAATTTCTGCATAACTCGAGAATTAATCAAGCAAATGGAACCAAATATGGCGTTTGGGGTTTTAGGATACTCTATTCTCCCTTCTCTGAAAAAGGGAAGGGGGCATTCATACAATACAAAACAGAAATTGAACCTATCGGCGTAAAAATTTGTATGCAGCGGTGTTTTAGGAAAGGGGGCTCCCATACAAATGAAACACAAATTTCTGTATAAATTGAGATCTAATCAAGCAAATTACACCAAATTCAGGACGTAGACGTTTTTGGAGACAGGACATGGCGTGTGGGGTTTTTTTGAAGGCACAAGTTTTTCTATGGTGGTACGAGGCCCCTCCAACCTCTGAAAGGGGGTGAGCTCTCTTATCGGCGTGAAAGTTGTATGCTTTGTGTGTTTGTATGGTTTTTGGAGAAGAAAATAGGTTATATGGTGGAGGGAGACCAATACAAATATAAAACAAATGAAACACGAACTTCTGCACAAATCGAAAACTAATCAAGTAAATGTAACTAAATTTGGCATGCGGGATTTTTTTAAGGGGGCACCTCATTTAGAGCCTCGAAAAATTGTAATTTTTTGGTTTTGTTTCTTAAACAGAGAACAATGCAACAGCATAGTGGTCTTTATTTGTTGAGTGAAATACATGTTTAAACTCTATTATTTATTTATTTTTATTTCCAAATTTCTCAAAATGGTGGCAGGGGCAGGGCATTTTGTGGAGGCCCTCCGGAAATTTCTTTTTTTGCGGTAATCATGCTACAGCTTAAACTATTCATCTGAAACACACAAAATATGTTTCATTATATAGGTAAGGATTGTGGCCAGGGATTAAAACTCACGAATGGTCATAACCAATAAAATTTATCAACAATTTTTTGTATAAAAAAACAAGTGTCGGATTCTTACTCTTTTTTTTTACAACAAAAAACCGAAAAATTATTCAAACAATTAGTTTTTGAATACATGTCGTAGAGCTTTTACAGTCTCTGGGTCGACACTAATCTACATAAATGTAGAAGTTCTTTGAGCTTTCCTACGTAGCAGCGGTTTATGAATAGCGCCATACGTGATTACCGACTTTCAAGAAGAGATTGCGAGAAAACGCACTTTAAAGTTTTTGGCGTCCATATGCCGCTGCGCGCGGGCCTTCGGGAAATAACTTCGCAAGTATTCTCAATATCACTTTGAACTTTGAAATGTCATCTCTAATTTTCAGATAGTATACCTACCAGTTCCGGGAAAAATAAAAATAAATCGAATTTTTAAAAGTTCTGAATGAAGTGCCCCCCTAAGGCATTTGTTTCTATAGTGGTTTGAGGCCTCTTCTCCTTTTTAAAAAGCGGGGGGGGGGGGCTTTTCATGCAAATTTTACCTGTTTGAAATACTCTCAGTGGTACATTATGCACAAGAAGTTAATTAAAGATTATGCAAGAGAAAGGTACGTTCATTCTGACTGGACACGGCTTAGTTTGAAAATACAATTTTTGTCTATAAAATGCTTCTACACAGAAAGAAAAACCATAGTCAAAACTACCAAACCCGGGTAAAAATTAAAACGCATAACTAGGTTTCTTGAAGAAAATAATTTCGTTTATTTCAACTATAATAATACACTGAATGAGAGAGAATGTGTGTGAGCGTTTGACTCTGTGTCACCGCGTCCTTCTTCTCTTTTCAGAAAGCGAGTAATGGCGCTATACCCATAAGCTTTAAAAGGCTAGGACAAGAGTTAGTGCTGATGTCCCAGCCGACAGACAAGCTATCACGCAGAAATGGTAAGTACCTGGATGCCCGGAGAAAAGCTGAGAAACAGAGAGCTACATTACCCTTAGTCGTCACTTCCGGCTTCCCACACTGCCAATTCAGATGTCTATGAAGGTTGCAGAGTTTCAGGATCTCTAAAGTCGCCACTTTCTCCCATCCTTGCTGATCATAAGGACTAGCCGGTGTTGTGCAAAGAGATCAATGGATGAAGAGCCTGTCTTTTGGCGCTTCCATCGTATCTACAACAGCCAACCCAGAATTGTGTATAGTCGAAAAATATTATGCTACGCTAGGTCCAGATGCTCGATTAATATTTGGATAATGTGTTTGATACAAATTGTGATGATGACTGATTAAATAATGATACAAAAAGTTGTATACTAAAGTAACGCAATGTTGTCGCAGCAATCTAAAAAATCTGACAAGTTCTCTTCCACTACCCGTTCTTATATTTTCAGACGTTCTTCTCTTTTCAGAGAGCTATAAACAGAGAGTAATGGAGCTATAAACATAAGCCATAGGGTGCTAGGACTATAGTTAATGCTAAAGTCCCAACCGTTTGAAGAGAAATGGAGCATCACTTAACCTTCTTAGACTAGATGCTCCCAACGACCATTTTTTAATAAATTTTTGTTCTGTACACCAAAGAGGGCGTTCTGTTCAACTATTCTCTCCGACAATTAATTTCCTTTTTCCTTTGATATCTACTGAAGGCTACGTGTGTTTCTTAAGGTAGATACCTAATCCTCCCTATCACCAACGGTTGCATGGACATGGTCAGGTAATCGATCAAGGAGTGTCTTCGTGGAGATTATTGCGTGAAGAAACGTATCAGTAACCGTAATCAGGTTTCGTTTCGTGGTGGACATTGGACATTGGTTAACATGGAGATAGAGATAAACGGAAAAATCGCTAGGGCAGGAACCTGTGGATTGAGCTTTCGACTTTCTGCATAATTAAGCAGGAAGGGTAAATACTGAGCTACTCTGCAAATACTATCTCTTAGGATTTCAACCCACACAACCAAACCAATAGTAGGTATGCTGCATTGTTCTTCTGCAGTGATGGGGCAATGAGTCGGTTTACAATTTTTTACTGTTTATTCTTTACATAATAATTTATCATAATTCAGTACATTCAGCCCTCCTAGATATACTTCTGTTTTAGGAGCTTTTCATAAACAACGTAGACTTTTGGAGGGGTGGGGGAGGGGGGGTGTTCGGTGTATTTATCAAAGTCTACGCTCCATACAAAATTTCAAAAACATGTCTGGAGAAATGTCTACGAGCGGGAAGGGGGTATCTGAGATTTTCCTAAAAATGAGTCTATGAACAGGCCCTTACCAAAGCGAAAATATTCCGGTCATTCGAATCCTATTTTGATAACACTAGTTTACAGCATTCTTTAACTGGTAAGGTGATGATCATTACCAACACAAAATCATGCGCTGAATATAATTCGGTGGCCTCAATACCGTTTTTGAGACATACAAATTTTGATTTATCGGACTTTGGACAAAAGTACGTTTACTAAAATGTCAATATCTCTGGTTCCAGTGCAATCATTTTTAAATAAAAATGAAGTTCAAAAAATTGATATCGTTAACTTGAACATTATGTCCTGATTAAAAAATTGACTTTGGACTTATTGAAAAGTTTATTGCATTTTTTTTTTATTTTCCTGCAAATTTCTCATAAAAATCTCGATTTAATCAACATTTTCAATGAAATAACACGATTCAAAAATTCATACTATAATTGGATCCCAAAGCCCATTAAAAATCGAAGAAACTTCTTTTCTCTAACAATCAATTTGATAAAGCCACATTAGAATTGATAGCCGAGCTGATACAAAAAAAATATTCGGGTATTATTAAAAAATTGTTGAAAATCGAATGATTTAGTCTTCGATGTTCCGAACTTGTTTCTCGAATCAGACACCAACAATAGTCACCCATCATTGCTTCATCCTAAAACCCTTGATAACGACGTTCCATCATCTTTATTTGTTGCACTGAAAACTAATTTTCGTTTATATTACGAAATCGGAGGTGGGACTAACAAACCTATTCGTTGTTTTCTGCAACGAAACTTATTTGTACTTTTTAAGAAGCTACCTCCGTATTTAATGCCACACGAGCAAATGTCAAAAGCACTAAGCATGTGTTGACACAGAACGAACATTCATTCTTTCTACGAAAACAATACTAAGAGCTACGAGTAATTTGTTACCAACAAAAAAGAAACGTCTTTTTGGTGAATGACTGACAGATCTATTTTCACTTTTTTTAAACACTATTTTTAAAAAAACTTTTTTGAGCGTATTAGTAGAACGATTTTAAATTCTCCTAGTTTCCCAATGACAGATCTTCTTTATCGGCTCAAAATTTAATTGATAAAAAAGCGCAACCAGGAGTAGAGACGTACAGCGTTTTTTTTTTGAATGTTTCTGACCTGGGGTTTGATCCTATATTTTAAGGACGAGCTGTTATCGAGTTAGTGGTTGATCTCACTAAACCATGTTGACTCGTAAGAGGTTACTATATTATTGTGCATGAGGTTCTAACTCTCGACAGTGCTTTCATTTCTATTTTGGGATAAATTAATGATTCCCACCGTCCCAGCAGGAACTCCAACATTTATGAGTTCGATCAAACAGAAGCAGCGATTGGCTGGTCTTCACGAAATTCATTTTGTGCATTGTACAAAATAGGTGTATTGATAGCATTTTGTTAGACGACAAGGAATATGAATGTTTCATACAATGTACGTGACATTTGCTCTAAAGCTTGCTTCAGATAGAATTGGAACAAAAACAATTGCCTGTATTTCAGTTATTTATCATTGAATTCAAGATCTTTTTTTACACAAATGTAGCGTTTTCTTCATACTTTTAAGAAAAAATACGGATAAAATTATTCGTCACGGTTTCGAAGGAAATCTCGAATATTTCCTGTAACACGGCTCATTAGGCGGCGCACACCTTCTTCGTCCATCGTTTTAGCTATCTTATTCCACCAGGTCTTCATCGGATTGATGTCTTTGACAACCTTTCCCTTTGCCTTGAGTCTCCTCTTCATGATTGCCCAGTATTTCTCAATAGGGCGGAACTGGGGGCAGTTGGGTGGGTTAAGGTTTTTCGGAACAACCTGGACCTCTTTCTCTGCATACCATTCTTGAACGACTTTGCAATAATGACAGCTTGCCAAATCTGGCCAAAACATTACGGGATGGTCGTGGGATCGAATGAACGGCAAAATTCGTTTTTGGAGACACTCTTTTTGGTATAGTTCCGACGTCATTGTATTATTTGTAACGAAAACTTTCGTTTTTTTGCCACAGCTGCAAATGCCCTGCCAAATCATGAATTTTCGTGCAAATTTGTCGGCAAAAACAAATTTAAATTTGGCTGGAACATCCCCCCGAGCCGTTGCCAAGTAAAATTTTTGACCTGGGATTTGCCCGAAGTCAGCCTTGACATAGGTTTCATCGTCCATCAGAAGACACCCGTCGAACTTGGTCAGCACCTGGTCGTATAGCTTCCGAGCACGGATTTTGGCCACACTATTCTGTTTTATGGTCCGATTTGGCTGTTTGCTAGCTCGATACGACTTGATTCCTTCCCGGAGTCGAGTTCTCCTCACGGTGCTATGGGCAGCACCGAATTTTCTGGCCAAATCACGGTCCGACAGATTGGGATTCCTCTTAATCGTCTTCAAAATCTTACCACGCAGTTTCCGGTCGACAGTTCCACTCCGACGATTGGCTTGAGGCTTCCGAATCGTCGTCAATGGTTCCTTATACCGTTTGATAACGCGCCATACGGTATTTCTGGGCAATTTCAGCTGTTTAGCTAGCCTAGATGCAGACCACAATGGATTTTCCAAATAACTGTGCACAATTTTTTCCCTTCTTTCGGCTTCCATGTTGATTGTTCACACAGTACAGTCGATTTGCGGAATGTCAAAAATACATACGTGAAGCTGACAAAATTCCCGACACGTGGGCGCCAAGAACTTCTAAATTCGCCACAATATGAGCAAAAGTTTGTTCCAATTCTAAATGAAGCAAGCTTTATGTACAAAATGCATGTTTACGAAGCGAGAGAAAGCTAATTTACGAAAATAAATTTTCAGTGTGGAGAAAACGTTTGCCGTGCTCAACACTTTCGTCACCAAGATTTTCCGGGTATTTATATTTATTTTCTCATAATTTTTGAGCAATTCATCGACGGTGTCCTCATAATCTGGACTGTTATTTCCCAAAAAGTTTGCGATTTCCATGTTTCTTCCTCATCTGGTGCCAAAACTGTATTAAATGCGGAACTATTGAGCAGTTTTTTGATTTGTGGGCCAACATAATATGGAAATACTGTTTTCTAGTACTAGTCTCATTGATATAAACCGGTCAATCAAATGAAATTGACCACGGTGCCACATCATCGAAACTTCTCACTAATTAA
>JASCZW010002498.1:7587-98910 GCA_034211315.2 Aedes japonicus
TGTGTGTGTGTCCAACGCCCACCGCCCGGCAGAGATTTCATGGAAGAAATAAGGTTTGCAGTTAAACGAACTGTTGTCGACTTGACAAACATTTTTAGCCCGGAAGTTGGCAGGTGATAGCTCGGTTGGGTTCCAGTGACCCATTTCAGAATGCCTGGTTACTCACGTCCATTTCGAGGGCATTTTCACTTACAACAAGCCCCGCATACGCACAGTACAAACATCAAATGGATATACACAGATAAAAAGAAACATTGAATAAAGGGAATGCTAGATATGGTAGAAAATAATGTGATATTTCATGTAAATTTAAGCCAGATTACTCCTGAATCTAGCCTGTTGTATGAATGATTGTAATCATTGTTGTATGGCGCTTGAAAGATTGTAAACAATTTCGTTGTTTACGTCTCCGAATTAAATGAAGGGAAATTTAACGCGCCTGTTATAATTAATTATTTTTTTTCTGTTGTAGTTACTGTGCATACACTTTCATCATCAAATCTTATTGTTTTGAGGATGGCACGTATTAAGCAGTATCGCGCGCATGCGCGTTAGCCTCGTTCTTTCTGACCAGCAAATGGCCGTTTTCTACATTGCACTGGTTTTCTTTTTTCTCTCTCCACACACTGCCAACAATCAAAATCCCCCGCTATGAGGCGACTCTATATCAGGGATGCCATATTTACAGACTTGTCAGTAAATTTGCAGACTTTTCATTTTTATTGCAGACTTTTTTAACGATGCAGACATTCAGCAGACACTTTATTTATGTTGCAGACTTTTACAGACATTTGTAATATATTTAAATATTTTTTTAATTTTCAAATGAAGGTATTCTCTGAAGTTAGGATTTAGAACGTACGATGATCTATACAGTATAGTAGATACGGTAAGAAGCTTTGTTGAAATATTTTTAGATATTGTAGGTATCATTTAAACTTGTAATCCTTGAAGAAACGAATGCGGTGGGCAACTTGGAGACACAGAGGGCTCGGAGATAAGTATCGTATAGGCCCTTTCCGAGGGTAACATAGAGTCCCTACTAATGGTAGTGTTCAATCTCACGCGTGTTCAAACCCATGCGAAAAATACTGTCAAAGCGTTGGTAATATTGGCCCTTTGCTATTAAGTCAAAACGAAAATCAAGGTTCACAACAATACAAATCATATTTGAGAATTTAGATTTAGAGAAATTTAGAGACCTCTTCGAAAAAAAAAACTTCTTCTATGGTAAGGTAGAAACTTCTCAGAAGAGAAGTATTAGGAGCAAGCAGTTCATGCCAGAAGAACCTTCTTGAATTCGTTACCGAAGTTCAAGATCATACTTACCAGAATTTCAAAACAGAACTTCCCCAAGAATCAGGAGAGGACTTATTAGAGCTTCAGGAAGAATTTTAGGGGAGAGGACTTCGCTGAAGTTTGGCATTTTTCAGAGGTTTAGGAGTTCTTTCCAGAAATTCATGATTGAACTTCCTAGAAGTTCAGAAAAACAAACTTCCCCAAATTTCAGACGGGAGCTAAGGGAACGTCCATTAATTACGTCACGCAAAAAGTGACTTTTTCTAACCTCTACCCCCCCCCCCCCCCCCTGGTACGTGTTTTGTATGGACCTTCAATTTTTTTTGTATGTATCGTCACGTTTTCCCAAACATTCCCTCCCCCGCTACCTCGTGACATAATTAATGGACCTTCCCTAGCAGGAACTTCCTAGCAGTGCTTGGCAGCTTTTCCAAAGCTCAAAGGAGAACATTCTGCATTTCAGAATAAGGATTTCTCAAAATTCTTTAGAGAGAAAAAATTGAAACTGTCCAGGAGCATTGAGGGTAACTCCTTCTAATATGAGCACAAATTTTACAATAGTTCCGGAACAAACTTCCCCAAAGTTCTGGAGAAAACTTTCCAAAAGTTCAGAAGAGTATATCTCAGAAGTCCAGGAAGAAACTTCAAGAACAAATTTAAGGGAATTTTCCTAAACATTTTGGAATAAAATTTTCCTCTCAGTTCCGGATGGAACCAATCAGCAGTTTGGAAAGAATAAGCTCAGGAAAAAACTTCCCCGAATTTCAGGAAGAAACCTACCAGAGAGGGCACTACCTGTAAAGTCAAGAAGGAATTTTTCAAAAAAATCTGTAAACAACTCCTCAGAAGTTCATAAGAGGACTGCTCAGAAGTTGCAAAGAGACCAAAAGTTTAGTTGGAACTAACCAGAACTGCTACACGCTATTTCTAAACAACCCAAATTTGAGTACGATGGACTCAAATTCGTCGGAAGAATGGCTACCCAAAAGTGAGTAAACACGGTGACAATTAGTAAACATCGATCGGATTCAAGCCGATGTTGACTGTTTGTCATCTTACCACTACGAACTATCTTTACTCACTTTTGGGTAGCCATACTTCCGACGAACTTGAGTCCATCGTTCTCAAATTTGGGTTATTTAGAAATAGCGTGTAGAGAGCTTCCCTAAAGTTCCGAATCGAACATTCTAGCATTTCAGAATGAGAACTTCTCGAAGTTCACGAATTCCCAGGAGTTATGGTAGATTCTTTTGATAAAATCAGGAACAAACTTTCCAGAAGTATAGAGGGATCTTTCTAGTAGCTCAAGCAGGAATTCAGGAACAAACTACCACGAAGTTCAGGAGAATACTAGCCTGAAGTTCAGAAGAGATTATTTCGGCAGTTCAGAAAAGAACTTCTCAGAAGTTCAGGAAGAAACTTCCAACAACTTAAGAAGATTTTCCAAGAAATTCTGGAGAGTACTATCTCAAAGTTTAGCAGAAACTTTCCTCGTAGTTCAGGATAGGACTTATCAGAAGTTTAGAAAGTAACTTTGTTCAGGAAAAAATTATCAAATGTTTCTGGAAGGTAAGGTTGGGTTCTGAAATGTGAATTTCGAAGAAAATAAGAAGTGACTGCCAAGAAGTTCATGAGAAATTTTGCCTGAAGTTCAGGAGAAAACTTTCCAGAATAAAGCAAAGAGCCTTGCAGAAGATCAGGAGAGAGTTTCCCTGAAATTCAAGAGATAATCACTGACTAGCCGAAGAAGCAGTCTATACAAAAATCATTCATATGACCATAATTATATTGATGATCATGAGTGATGATGACACCATTTTAAAATATGGTACACACCATCAATGGTTATTGTTGAATAATAAAAAAAGGCGGTTGAATTTATCAAATGAAAACTACATTTCGATTTTAAAATACAAAACTGGAAAGGGCGTTACAGGGGAAAAAACTATAGAAAATTTTGTCATCTATGCGAATGCTTCAGGCTTCAGTGTCACTTTAAATATATGAAACAATAGTGTAAGGTTGCATACAATCCAAGAAATAGATATAGACATGTTTACATAATCACACAAATAGCAATAATGACATAACTCGCTCTCTTATTACTTCTTTTCGTTGAAAAAAGTCTAATTTTCTAAAAAAAAAAAATGGACAGGTTTATATAGAAATTCAATCCAGCAATTATTACAACATGTGATTTTCAGGTCGTATACATTTAAAGCTTCATGTGATTTTGAAGTTATTTCCATGCTCTTTTTATGTGCATGAAAATAGAATGAAAATTACAAAATTATTATAACTGTACGCGATCAATGGAAGAAAGCGCAGTAAACTGCTTATATTTTAAATCTAGTGTTGAAAGGAAGAGGCAAGCCTAAAATGGCAAGATAAGGGACGGCCCTGGGATTGAACTCCCGACCAAATGCTCATTAAGCAGAACGGGTAACAACTGAGCTACCCAGTCGAGTCAAGCAAAAAGGCGAACGACACGCGACTTTACCAAGTGGTCACCCAACTTAGTACTAATCGCGCCTGATGTTGATTAACTTAGGTGAACGGACGGGAACCGGTGTTTTCAACATGGCATGATCGTTGATTGAAATTTCATTGATCAAATGTATTGTCAAAATACTTCAAAAATATGGATCTGCAAATGGTGGTATTATGATATTATATTACATTATATTACGAAATTGCCGCATTGCTAGAATACAGGAAATCTGAGCAATGCACGAGGATGCATTTCTAGTATAATCCAGAAATCGGAGTCCAACTCCATAAACGAGTATCACGTGACAAGCTAGTGATAGCATACACCGATCATGAATATTCAATGTGGAAAAGATTAAACGAAAAAATAGAAAATTTCTGACCCCACCATCTGTCCCGAACTGTGGGCTGAGACCGCACCCCTCGGAGGTTCGCCGTTTATGGCTCAACTCGCCGTAAGATCACTCGATGCACCGCCGCGCGTGCACAGTATCGATTGTTGTCGTCCGCAGACGTGTTTCTATTCGTTGATTGGATTTTGAAATGCTTTCCTCGCCAGGTCTTTGAAGTCATTTGCAGAATTGAGGCACGTTACAGACGCACAGGAGGCAAAGACAGATGGTTTTCTTGTTTGTGCGTAGAGGGTAGATGCCGTTCGATGCATTAACAATGATTCATGTGGAATGTTTTTCGTTGTTTATTTTTTCGGTATGCGAAATTGAGATAATAGTTTCATTTTTTCTCCAATCCGCTTTGTTTCTGGTTTTCATAGCAATATTGTTTATCAGTTTTAAAAGTGTGTCCCTGTTTGTTATGCATGCGAGCATTATTAATCGAGTGATCCGCTAATTGACAGATATGAAACAGTTTCTGAAAGATTAGGCCTATTTTTGATTAGCAAACCACAGATCACTCAAATTCGAGTTATTGCATTCATGTCGATACTGTATATGTTGCAGAAGCATTGGCTTTTATTCGTATTGCATTTGTCCGGTCAACGATCGTGATAACTGATATGATTACTATCTTTTCGGCTAAGCAGTTGTAATGATGAGATAATGTGTCGAAATTATGCACGAACCTTGTTTACATCACAACCTATTAAGCATCCACTTGCCTTGTAATAGTTTTTTGATTCTTTGTAAAAAACAGTTGACATCCAATTTTGACACTCCTTCTTAGGAAACGATTTTCTTCTCTGAAATTCAAGCTTGGCTAAAGTAGTTTTCTTAAGCCCGATTCAAAGTAAATTTGGACGCATTCGAGTGATCATAACTCAAGAATTAAACAACACACATCAAAACGTTGATCAAACGGTTGATCAAAACGTCAAACAAAAGGGTATTTATTCAGCTTTCAAACGATATATAACAACTTACTGCATTTTACCGTTTCGAACGAACTGTCGCACTTTACTTGTGATCGATGCTTTCATGATCTGCACAGTCGCTGGTGACACTGTACCGGTGAACTTATTGCATTTTATACGCATTTGTTGGGCATTTGTCACTTCTTTACCGCTGTTTAAAAGTTTTTGCTTGACAATTGCCCAATATTTTTCGATGGGTCTGAACTCAGGGCAATTCGGAGGATTAATTTCTTTGAAGACGAAATTAACACTGTTTGCAGCATACCATTTTAGTACCTCCTTAAGGTTGTGGCAGCTGGCTGGATCCGGCCCAAATATAAAGTTGGTCTTGTGTTGCCGAATGAACGGTTAAATCCGCTTTTTCAGACACTCTTTAATGTAAGCCTTCGACGTCATTGTGTGAGATGTGATGAAAACCTTGGTTTTAAGGCCACAACTGCAGATTCCTTGGAAGGGACACCCCTATGACCAGTTGCCAGGTAAACTTTTCGTCCGGAGATTTGTTTATAATCCATTTTGACATATGTTTTGTCATCCATTAAAATACAGCCATCAAATTTCATCAAAACTCGTTAATGTAGTAATCGTGCTCGCTTTTTGACCACTAAATTTGGTTTCAGGAAGTGATTCGTAAACATACGAATGGCACAAAAAGACTTTTATCCTTCTCTTGAAAGGATGTTACGCACGGTGGAAAAGCTGGAGTCGTATTTCCTTTCCAAATCACGTATGGAGACACCTGGGTTGCCTTTCACGTACCTCAACACCTTTCTCCTCAGTTCTTTGTACTTAATGATAGATGATAAATGCGCTGTGCTCTATCCACACTCAGAGTATCCTTGTAACGTTTGATTACAAGACACACCGTTGACGTTGAGAATTTTAAAACTTTTGCTATATTTTAGGCAGACCACGAAAGATTCTCTAGATGTTTGTACGCAATTAATTCTCTTTTCTCAAGTTCCATGATCGATAATTTCGAGATGGGTCGATCAATCGAGAAAAACTTTTCACCAACGTCTTTGTCAATAGAACATCAACAAATGCCTGTTAAACGTTTCTTATTCCAACCACCAGGACGCGATGGTGTATTAAACCGTGCGGCCAGATTGCCTTTGAATCGAGCTTTAGCTTCAAAGTAATTCTTAAACAAACATCTGTTTTAATTATTGTAGTAATTACTTACAAAATTGTTATACATTGAAATTCCCTCACATTTATAGACTTCCCGGATGTATATGCACGGCGCTATGTAATATCTCGTATTATCTTAAAATCAATGTTTGCAATGTAACTTCTCATGGTACGGTTTTATATAGTTTCATGTTTGCTCAAGGCCTTCTTTGTTTGATGAGCCGTGCTGCATCAATATCTGTACACGTAAGCTGTACGCTTTTTTCATGGGCTACGTTAACAATAATTTCGCAACTTAACGATGAATCTTCATCCATGTCATCATATTCTAGAATTAAACATTGTGAAGGACACCAAGTTAGAACAACGTTGTATGAGAATCCATCAAAATGCGAATGTCGTGCTCATAAATCCGGACTTCCTTATGACATTGAATCAAAATACAGCCACTTTTGAATCGAAATCCTGACAGGCAATATGAAAATGAAGTAGAAGGCGTTGAAAGTACAATAACGATCACTTGATTGTCAGTAATCAGCATTCACGAGAAAATCAGCACGTTGCATTTGGAATTTGAGTAAATTGAGACTTAACTAATCTTTTGGGCTAGTTTGATAATATAACACCCTGCTATATTTGAGTAAGCTGTCCAGCAGATATTTGGCTGCCTGTGAAATCCAAACTTTAAGCTGGACTACAACCGGACATTCGGTAGATCTGGAATAATAAAACTGGTTGAATAAAACAATTCAATTAATCTGAGTTTTTTGCGATTTTTATTTATGATAATGATGATGATGATGTAATACTACCATCTTTTGTAGCTAGGTAATTTTCCATAGCAGTGGAATAATCTAAAAACGATTTGATCAGGATTCTATTGTTGTTTGCGCTCATCAAGCTCCGTTTTGGCCGGCCCTGATTATCAAAGACACTTACGTGAAATTCGCGAAAATATGGAATATAATCTACTTCCAAAAGCAAACTCACACTCACAGCTAGAATAGCTAGAATCGAGCCCAAGATTAACAGAATAAACCCAATAGATGGAGTTGAAGAGCCCACCCTCATTCCACGAAATGTAACAATAGGGAGGAGGCAGTGCCATGGATTCTATCCAAACCGATTCATTTGGGTGCTCTAATGGCCCCTCCTTTTCTCCGTTATATGTTATTTAATAGTTAGTATATTTTCTAGTGGTCATTTGATTGCTTACCATGTGTTATAAAAATTGGCTGAAAGTCAAATTAGTTAGGGTTCTACACAGTTTGAAAGAAACATTTAAATTTCTGTGTTATCTAATGCTAGATTTGGCAGAAATTAATTGAATATTTCAAAAATTTAAGCCAGATAACGCCTGCATCTAGTCTGTTGTATGAAAGATTGTACACATTGTTGTATGGCGTATGAAAGATTGCAAACATTAACGTTGTTTACGGTTGCTCTGGCCTAAAATTATACAAGGGAATTTTTACGAGACTGTTAAAATTTATATTTCTTTTCTGTGTATACCGTTCTTCACAGTTAAGGCCAGTATCAACCTAAAAAAAAGAGGTTACGAAATTTTATTCAATATTACAAAGTGGAATATTGACAAGTGATCTACATGGAACGAAATGTCACCTTCACTTACGGAATAATCGAGCGGAACATTTTTCCGAAAGTAAAAGTGACAGCTCTCATTAGTTTGCATGGGAACCTTACAAATTCCAATTTTATTTTTCATTCTTTTCAGGTGGATACTGCTGCAGACTTTTTTTTTCGATTCTTTACTTTTCCGTTTCAGCAAACGGAATTTAACATGGGTTTGGTATAGAAAAAGAAATTTCTTTCGAACACGATACCGACCTTTAAAAAGAAACATGTAATTTTCTGCGTTATTTAATGCGCATAGAGGGAATGCTAGATTTGCCAAAAAATAATCGGATATTTCATGTAAATTTAAGCCAGATAATCTAGCCTGAATCTAGCAAAAAATTGCAAACATTGTTGTATGGCGCATGAGAGATTGCAAGCAATTCCGTTGTTTACGCTTCCTTTGATAAGAAACTAAACGAGGAAAAAGTTTACACGCTTTTATAATTCACTATTTTTTTCTGTGTTTACTTATCGGTTCCATTTATTTTTGATGTAGGGTCCAGGTTGCCGTCACGGTGTGTCTTATGGTGTTGCTCATTTTCTTCGGATAGGAACAGGACAAAGGAGAGAAGACATTAGTAATTGATAACATGCTATGAGATTTTCATTGTGAGTGGTTTGACGGATTCATATGAGAGATCATTCCCGATGAGCTTCCATTCGTTCACTCCATTCAATCTCGTTTAGTTACAGAAGAGCAGAAACATTTTACTACGTGATACATTTGGAAGTATCAGGACATTGATTCCTCATCGCACCTTCAAGTAATCATTACAAGCTGTCCATTTGGTTCAGGCACTTTTATACGTTTATGTGGCAGACTATTCACACATGAAATCTGCCGCGTCCAAGTCAGCAGAACAAGCCTATACCCCTTTCTGAACCGAAGGACCGGATTGCGATTTTTAAGTACTTTCAAAACCGTCAGTCTCAGCTCAATCACTCCAAATGTTGTCTTGTAGTAACCAAATCAATTTGTAGTGGGCTCTTGGCCATTTTGGAATTGATGGGAACGAGAGCGCTGATAAACTAGCAAGACTACGATCGTCTCATCAGTTCGTAGGACCTGAACTCTTTTGTGGTTTATCTGATTCTTCACTTAGAATGGAGATGAAAGCCTGGAAATGCTTGAAAGTGGAGGCAAACTGGAACAACACTTTAATAGCTATGATTCTTGATCTTACCAAAAAAATATTTGAATATTTAAAAAGGCCTTATAACTGGTCACTGTCCGAGCCAATATCACTTGAAGCTGATAGGAAAACTTCAAGATGATTCATGTCGATAAAGAAGACTCGGAACACTTGTTATGCCACTGCCCGGAAATTTCCAACAAAAGATTTAAGTTTTTCAGCAAAGGGCTACCAGAACCCTCTGAGATCTGGAGAAAAACCCCCAGTACTGTAGTACGCTTTATTCGGTGTGTTATAGCACCTTGGGACAACGATTTAAGTCTAACATTAGCGATCACTTCTAGCAATACTGATGCGTCATGTTGATAATAACTAAAGCAAAAAAGGGGGGTATATCACAATAGATCTTAAAACTGGTCGCAGTGATAAAGATACCCGACACGGAAAAAAAACCGTCAGTCTTTATAATAGATTCTGTGAACTGAAAAAAGATCTAACTTTTGAATTGAAAACAAAAAGGGACAATATTTGGAAGGAAATAAAATATATCATTCACATCTCGAAAAAGTTGTTTGAATATCCGTTCAATATCATGCACATAAATGGAGCGTCACAAAACAAAAAAAATTGCATTATTCATCGTGTAAAGTTCTGGGACATTCCATACATTGCCTATAATATTGTATGCAACAGCTCATCTTTGTTAGAATTTTTTCATGCAAGTTGCTACTCTGTGTGGAATTAAATACAGTTTTAAATGCCATGATATCTACATCACAATGAAAATTCAGATTTTTTTTTCTGTGTAACAAAACAAATTGATTACTGTATTCATTCCTGTCGGGTGGCTTGAGACCGTTGGCCGGAATTTGATAATGTGGCATATTCTTCAACTCCCTGGTCGCCTTATTGATCAGTTTCACGCAATTGTTCGAATAGATCCTCCGCTTCTGGTTCACATAGAAATTTTCAATCAGTCGCAGCTGGGGAATTGTCGTGAGGGTTGGCGTTCTGGGAACGACTGGGATCTTCAAACACGCTGTCTTCTCCAGCAACCGCTTGGCGTACATCGTCCTTCGTGTGGTGTTTCTAAATGAAGGCCACAGCTTCCGCTGAGCACTTCGTGCTGTACACCTCCCCGTTGACCACAAGTCCCGAAGAAAAAAACAGCGGCTTTGACACACCTGCAGCCACAAGAGCACCTTCATCGGGAGCTTCGTGTGGGAGATCTACTTCACGTCGCTGCTCATCTCTTTCTTGGGGGACGTAAAATAGCCGGTCCCCTGACAGTCATTGCCGTCGAGCGTCAGGTACGTCTTGTCGTCCATGATCAATACCACGTTGTGCTTCACAGGGAAGACATCCTTGACGAGCATCTTCAGCCACTTCTTTTGTGTGGTTATTTGTGTTTCCGACAAGGCCAGCCACGGCTTCCACTTCCTCAAGATAATGTCCATGTTGACCAAATACTTTTTGACCGTCTGGCCGATTCCACTTCAGCAATGGCTGCACATTCTAGTCACGCAAAATCGGTGGACGGCTTGCGCTCGATGCTTTCACTTTTCTCCAAAAGCATCAGAATCTTGTATTTGGCTGCTTGGCTGTATCCGGCTATAAAGTGCGGCACGATGACGGATTTCTTCGCTCTGGGTTGGAGCCGGCAATAATTATAAATCATCGAACGCTTTCGCCATGGCTACCGTAAACAAACTGACCGAGCTGTCATTTGTTCCTATGCTGTATATAGCCTACTTATCTTTATTGACGGTTGACCCATAAGGGCATCTTCAACGATGGTTCAAATCGTGATTTGGATTTATTTTTTTAGACCAAATGCAAAAACATCGCCGCACCGGTGTTGTAAATCTTGTTTTTCACTAGATCTAAGGACTGCATCGTTAATTATGAGCACACCTTTGAGGTTCTGTATGAAAAAGACTGTGACTTATTTTGACAGCTGTTTAGTGTCAATGTATTGCTTGCCTTGTAAACAAACGGAAACCTTCATTTAAAGTTAAAGTTTTACTTCAAGTGGAACAATGGGAGGTCTTACGGAGGAAAAGCTAAAATCAACTGTGACCAAGTACTGCACTGAAAAGGGATTGTCGCTAAGAAATGAGCAAAAGAAGAAGGTGTTAGTGTTTTTGAAGGAAAAAAGGAGGTATCCATCAGAGATTGCGCAAATAATTGTGGAACGACGATGAGAATGTCCAAAGCGCAAAAGAGCAAAATTTCCTGAAGAAGTACCGGAAGCAAAAATGTCTGAAACGCAGCTAAATTCAGGCGGATTCAGTGAAAACTCGGGCTCGGAAACTGTACGAAGACGTTTTTAGCAAAAATGACATGTGCATTATCATAGATGACGGATGTACGTCACATTTGGACTGAGGGCACGTCCAGGGCACAGTTTACACCGTGAAGCGTGGAAAGATGTCCCAATTTCAGGAAATTGATTTTTGCGAAAAACTGAAAAAAGGTATTGGTTTGGCAAGCGGGCTGCTAATACGGTATGAATTTAAAACACGCTTTTCCACAACACAAATATGAACATGAGAAATGTGTACCGAAAGGAATGCCTGCAGAAACGAATTCTGCCACTATGCGCGTGTCACCTTAGACTGGTATGAAGATAAAAATGTCCAATTTGTGGAAAAGCCGATGAATCCTCTAAATTGTCCACGAATAAGGCCCATTGAGAAATTTTGGGCTTTGATGAAAGGAAAGCTTTGGAAGAAGGCGAGAGGAGCAGATGACTCTCATCAAATTAAAAAAAAACTGGTAAACGTAAGCAAAGGCTCCATCAAACAGGCAGTTGTGCAAAACCTCATAAGGGTTTGCATTCAAGAAGAAGGTGCGAGAGCTAACTAGATCTACGAAAAATTAAATAAATACTGATGTAATGAACTTTTGAGGGTCAATAATCAATACAAAGGAATTCAAGTTGCAAAATAAATAAAACATAAATAAATACAGTAATTTTTAGGTGTACTCATAATTAACGATACAGTCCTTATTTTGCATCATTCTCAATCTGGTATATCCCAGATAACCAATAAGCATCAGCATATGCATTAAATCAACCCCAAATTCTATTTGATCAAAAGTTGGATTTTAAATACTATTTAAATGCTTGTAGCCTATAATAAGCATTTTGAATGCCTAATGGCATTGTTGAAGCAAAATCATAGCATTGCAGTAAAGCAACCGTTAATTGGGCCTAAAGTGGCGTTTATGTTAAATTTAATGTGCAAAAAAACATTGCACGCTACTTGAAAATACCAAATTAAGAGCAAAATTTCAGTTTTTGAGCCGAAAAGTGGCCGTGGTTGGTGTGAGTGATGCTGGCGCCGGACAGAAAGTGGTGTTGCCCGATTCGCATGCTGATAAATACCTCAACGTACTCCTTGTTCTAGCGAGTTGCCTTTTCGTTTCACTCTTTTAACAGCCATTTTACAACTAATTTGGTGGTGAATTCCGATTCCGAATAGTATTTCGATTACTCGGAAATTAAAAGTAATGCAGTCGTCAAAGTAGTCGGCAAATATCTTATACAGATGAATTTTAGAGAAGCCTGTTCTAAAGCAACTTTCGGCAGGTTTACTGGGGATCAAGATATTCTTATTTTATCTTATGCTTATCTTCTGGGGGAGAAGATATGTTATACTATTAATAAACTTTTTGCGGGAAACCGATGATATCATGAAGATAGATTCAATTCCTATTTTTTGGAAAAAAAGTTCAATTAGCCAAATTAGCCAATCCAAAAACCCCAAAATTTTCTGAACTACTATGAACTTCGGAATATCAATGAAGATTGATATAAATTGATAAGCTTCTCGGAAGTTTAATGAGCTTATTGCAAGGGATATTCGCTTAGAGCAGTGTGCCAGCCACGATATCTTACACACTAGACGAACATGTTTCATAACTGCGGCACCTTGATTTTCAGTTCATAGCACATGTGTGGCACCTTGAGGCACACTTTTGACAGATGAGTTTATAATAATGTGAAACCAGCAACCTTGCCAATATGCGTTGTTTGGTTGCCAGGCTCTGCTTAAAATAACAATTTGGGCTTGTGTCGACACATTTGCACCTTCGGCACATTACGGGAACTCCCAGAACTTTGCAACGCTTGTAGATACACTACAAAAAATAGCACAGGGGAAAAGTGTGCTGAGTGATCCACCCCTTGGCTTATTGGAAGTTCCAAGATAATCATGAAGTTTGCTCGCTCATTTTTGAGAAGAGAAGTAGTGGAAAATTCTCCCCTTTTCTGGAAACTTGGTTGAACTTCCAAAAATATTACTGATTATTCATGGAATAAAAGCAACTTTCTGGAAATTACCGGTACTTTGAAAAGCAGATTTAGCCAAAATATCACAAATATTTTATTAATTTACGAGACATTGAAAAATCTGGGAAGTTGGCCGATTTGCATAAGTTGGTAGAATTTTAGTAAAGTATATGGCATTCTCGAGATGTTGTTAAACCTTACAAGAACTTTTTAGGATCTCTTTAGAAATACCAGGTAGTAAGATTTTTTAGTTCTTATAAAAACTTAAGCACCCTGTGGATCTGGAATGTTCTCTGGACTATTGGAAAGTTTTTCAAACTTATGGAAAGATCCCTGAACTTCTAGGAGGCTCTTTAAACTTATCAAAAAATTCTTGGTATTTTTCCTAAATTTTTGAGAATGCTTAAAAAATTCTTAAAATTTTCCTGGATTTCTTGGAAGTTTTCTGAATTCCTGGAAAGTTCCCGTATCTTTGGAGAAGTTCCCAAAAATTGTTGGTAAATCCCAGGACTTCTGATTAATTTTTTGGAAAGCACCCTGAGTATCTGGGAAATGCTTTGAGCTTTTGAGAAGTTCTCTGAGATTTTGGGAAGTTCCGTGAACTTCTGGGAAAATCTCTGAATTTCTGGGACGTTCTCTGAACGATTGAGATGTTCGCTGAGTTACTAGAACATTTCATGATCTTTGGGGAAGTTACCTGATCTTTCTGGACGTTTCCTGAAGTTCTGAGAAGTAATCTGATCTCTAAGGAAGTTTCTTGAACTCCTACAAGCTCCCTGGACCTTTGAGAAGTTGCGTCTGGGAAGTTTCAAGAACTTCTGAGAAGTTCTCTGAACCTCTAGAATGATCCGCAAATATATGAAAAGCGAGATGAAAAGCATTGTGAATTTTTGGAAAGCTCTCTTAACTTATGGGATGTCTCTAATTTTCTGTATTTTTTTCTGAACTTTTGGGAAGTTCTCTGAAATCCTGGAAAGTTCTCTGAACATTTTTGGTGGTTTTATGAACTTTGAACTTCTTTGAATTACCCAAAACATACTGGTAAGTTTTCTGAACTTCTGAGAAGCTTCCTGAATTTCTGGAGAGTTGTATGAACTTCTGGGAAGTACCCTTATCTCTTTGGATGCTCCCAAAACTCGTATAAAGCACAATGAAAATATGTACAATTCCTTGAATTTCTGGGAAGCACCTTGAATATCAGCGAAACTGTTACCTGACTGGGAAGTTACCTGACCTTCTGTAAAGTTCCCTGATTTTCTGGGATGTTCCCTAAACACCAGGGAGAAGTGCAGAACCTCTGAAAAGGTTCCTGAATTTCTTAGAAGTATCCTGAACCTTGAGTTTTTGGGAAGTTTACTGAATTTATGAGATGTTTTTTTAACTTTTGGTAAGCATTTTTGTATATCAGTTTCTCCAGCTATTCCGGTGTTGAGGCTTGCAAATAGTGCAGGTCGTAGTCTTCAGGATAGCTTTGCAAAAACTCCACAGGGTCAGAAGGCTGATTGTTTCCCTAATCCTCACATTTTCGAAGAAATAATTAGCTGAGGAACTTCTGGGAAGAACCTTTAACTTCAAAGAAGTTCCGTGATTTTCTGGAATGTTCCCTGATTTTCTGGGATGTTTCCTAAACACCAGGGAGAATTGCAAAACCTCTGTGAAGTTTCCTGAATTTCTTAGAAGTATCTGTACCTTGAGTATCTGGAAAGTTTATTGAATTCATGTGATTTTTTTTTAACTTTTGGGAAGCATTTTAGTTTATCAGTTTCTTCAGCTCTTCTGGTGTTGGGAGACGCAAATACTGCGGGTCGTAGTCTTCAAGATTCTTTGCAAAAAATCTACAGGGTCGGAAGGCTGATTGTTTCCCCAATCCTCACATTTTCGAAGAGAGAATTAGCTGAGAAACCTTACGCCAACATCCGTAAGGCTCTGTGTTATGATGAATGATTCACAGGATGACAGGTGTTGACGGGTTTAACAACAAGAAATACAACACCGGTGCGGGAAACGCAAAGTTGGGCTATTCTAGTGGGTTCTATTCAAGTTTTGCTAATGCAAACAAGTATAAAGTTGTTCCAAAAAAAGGTCACCGCTGAAGATGCCCTAAGAGTGCTATATCGGAATGTTCCAATGATATTCATCATTTGAATTTGACAGTGAATATAACTTTTTTTTTATACCAGTTAGGACAATGCAATGAATTAGTCAAGAGCTATAATTTTATCATAAACCATGTTCATAAATTCAGCTGTGTAGCAAGTTATCAGTGAAGTTATCGAAACGAGTCGAAATAGCTTTTACAGCACTGTCAGATACATAGATACAAATCATAACTAATATTTATAAATTTCAATCTCAAATTTGGCAAAATTCTTCTTCTTCTTTCAAGGTCTTTGATCTACAACGACAAAAGCCAACAGGCATGGGGCCTGATCATACTGCTGATCTCCAAGGCAGCAGGACACACGGCATCCGTGCCTGAAATGGATCAGGATCGCAGCGTTGGAGTGCTACACTCGCAGCGAGCCCTGGCCGAGGTTACCGAAATGATCCGCAGTTCCCAACTAATCCATCAGGGCGTGATTAATCTTCAATCGATGGACAATGCCGGAAATGACCTGAGCGGGGATAGTGATATGGTTTTCGGTAACAAGATTGCACTGCTGGGAGGAGACTACCTGCTAGCGCATGCCAGTAAGCAAATTGCTTCCCTAAGGTTGGTGTTCGTTCTATCTATACGTTTCATTGTTCTCATGAAACACATTTTTTTCCAGGAATCAAGACTTGAACATGCTGATGACATCCGCCTATCGGGATTTAGCAGAGTCCGCGTTCATTGGCGACAGTGATGATCAGAACAATCCACTGCCATCGAAGCCCAGTACACCTGCTCTGACAAATACCCCAGAATGCACACTGGAAGAGCTGGACTTTGGAGATGTGCGAGACAACGTGGAGCCGATGATTATCGACGGAGTTATGGGACATCCGGAAAAGGAATGGTCCCTCCGGCATGTGCTGGGCGGGGGAAGTCTCCTAGGTAAAAGCTGCCACGGAGCACTGATGTTGGCAGGACACCCGGAGGAGCTGCAAAAACAAGGCTATCTTTTCGGAAAGCACATGTCCCTGGCTTGGCAGGCTTCGATCGAGCTGCAACCGTTCCTACTCAACCAGTTACCACTCGGTATGTCCCTGCTCCCTTTATCCTTTTGAATTAAATTTCAAACTAATTGAACTTCTGCAGGAAACACCTTCAGTTTGGTATCCGCACCCGTTCTGTTCCACTTGGAGTACGATCCAAGCGTGTACGTATTCATCGAACAGGGCAAGAACTCCATCGAGGACGTGAACTATGCTGCGCTTCATCAGGAAATCATCCGGGGACCGGGGCTAGAGAAGACGAGAAACCTTCAGAAGAAGCACAGTTTGGCAGCGATGAACGTGTTGGACCGGTTCCCCACCACCGATGCACAGACCGCCTTACAGAATATCATTCTGGCGATGCAGCAGCTGTAAGATTATGAAAACTTCCAGTTTAGCTAGTCGTTGGCATGTTTTGCGCATCTTAGGTTGTAAGTTCGTGGCATTTTGATGGTACGTTGTAGGATTAATGACCCATTGTTTTAAGTGATTAACATATTGAATCTGTTGGGGAATAAATTTGCTGTTTTTAAATTGGATGAGCTTTATTCTGAGGGACAGAAAAAAAGAGTTTTATTGAAGGTTGAATTTCGTCTTGGTTGATGAATTGATTCGATTAACGTGGGTATAGGTGTGGCGAAGAGAGACGACACGTGCACCCCGTTGCTTGGCGGAGAAAAGCAAACGGGTGACAATGAGGTCATCTCATGCCTCATCGACTATCTCTTACTGTTGCCTTCGATGTTTGGACAAATAGAAAATTTCGTTTGTTGGTATTGGTTGATTTGTTGATATGCGTACACATGCTTTAAGTTGTAAGCAGGGGCCAAGCGTTGTTTTGGTGATGGATTGAGTTTTTTTCCTGGATATGTTAATGTGATGGGTTGGTCGTCTTCAACATAGGAACAGTCTGTTGAGTAACACCCTTTGCTAGTTCCTCGAACAATTCTAATCGATGATTGAAAACCTACAGTAATGATCACATTTAGAATTTTTATCAAGCTTTCCTAGCTTATAAGATTCTGGATTGAAAATCTTCTGGGAAGTTTAAGCAAATGCGTCATTTTTATTTCAAGATAATATTTAAAACTGAACACAGCATATAGGTTGATACGAAGAAAATTTAATGTGATAGTGGTCAATAATAATCTTTATGATGATCATGTGACTCCATTGGACATGTTTTTAATGAACAAAATTGGATCTACTTTATTCAAGAGATGTACCGAGCATAAGTCGTAATCATTTGTTTTGTTCCTAATCACAAACACATAAAGGTAACGAACCTGCATTTGACTTCATGCATGCATCTGCCAAAACTCAAATCAGGACTGGTTTTTTGTGTAGAAATTGTTTTATATTTGGTCCGAAAAAGAGATTTTTAATGCAAGATGTGGACCTACGATTCTATTAGATTCAGATTCAGAGAACCCAAATTCAAACTTCTTTTAAAAAAATCACTTAGAATTTGTTTGTGGTTCTGATCAATGTTTCCTCGTATAAATGTGCTCGAATTTTATAATTTTAAATTGTCATATAAATAAGGATAGTATTTAAAATTAGATACATGATTTTTTAAATATATTTTCATCTTAACTTACTGATGTAAGCTTGATGTTAGCTTAATACTAAAGTTAAAGAAGAAGAACCGATTACTCGCGGTCGTCTCGACATAAGTCGCAATAACAATTTTACGGATAGGACGAAAAAAACATATTTTATTGATTTTCAATCAACCACTTATGTCACCTTTAATTTGAATCTTTTCGACAAAAAAAAAACAAATACTATTCTTAAACATATAGCTTAAGCAACTCACAATCTTACACCAATATTTGTCAAAAACACATGTATGAGTTAAGCCTAGAGCCAAAATATCTTGAACGGGTACATTATGGACTGTTCCCAAAAATATATATGAACTTTCTTTCATCAATGAAAAATACCATACTGTGTACCTTGGATTATTTTATTTTTAGAGAAGTAGTTAATAAAATTAGTTACCTTTCAATTGCATTTCAATTTGCTGGATTATTGGAGGAGTTCGAGACTCATAAGCTTCTGCACAGTGTGTTCTTATACCATTTTTACAACTTTTAACCTATCTTTCATTATCTGCTGGTTTCTATAGGATGATGTTTGGTGGATTCATCTTCTTTGGTACAACTACGACATTGTCTCTTTTGTAACGTTTGCATTAAATAAATGCAAAAATTGCCGATTTTTCATGGGTTCACCTCAAAGGTGAGTCGCTTAGCACAATATCTCTTGTGCTCATTTTTTTAGTGTGCCTCTAAATGATACGATGTTCCGATCCTAGTGCCAACGGGTGCCCATGTGTACCACAGTAATTTGACAGTTCAATCGTTATGTTCTGGCTACGCCTGGCAACCAGACGATTGTTTTGTTTTGCTTTGCAAAATTTTTGCATGCGATTAGGGTTTCGATCAAGATTTTTAATGCGGAAATCGCGTTTTCGATAATTTTGTGATAAGACAGCAACTTTCAGTGATGGATGTAGAAAACATAGAACTCAAGAAGCTTATGTATATTACTGATAAATTTATCCTTTTTCTTTGGATGTTAGTTTTCCCGGCTGACGCGAAGCTTCGGCAAATATTTTAAACATTTTCACTGTCCGTATATGTTCGACGTCATTTCCTTGATTAACATTCAGGCATTCGGAAATGAACATTATCGCTATGCCTGGTCAAGCTGTAAATGTGCCAGTTTCCTCCCTCATCCATCAAAAACGACAACCTCGATGTTTGCTCATCCGATTGGCAAATACGGCATAACGCCTCCACCCGAAACGTTCCACAGCCTCTAGTATTTTTTTTCAAGGTGTTTCAGCTGCTCCAATAAGGCATCAAAAGCTGAGTTCTCAATACGTCTGGCGAAAGAAAGTTATTGTGATTTAAAATTATGATTTAATTTTAAATACATTTTCTATGAAACAAAATTGTCTAATGAAATACGCGGTACAGAAGAAGGTGGTGGTTGTGATATTGAGAAAGAATAATAATTCTTTATAAAGAATGAATAAAGAATTCATTTTTTGCGCATGAGATGAGATCCAGGAGTCACATCACTTCTCCGCTTAGAAACCGAAACTTATCTTTGTTTCCTACTTAATATCTTCTAACGAAGTTCCAACTGCTGCAACATCTTCACGAAGGTTCTCAGTCATGATCATCTTTTTCAATAACTCGGCTCCTCTCAATGATAAACTAACCCAGTGACAATCTGCAGAGTCTTTGCTTTTTCACAATATTCCTGATATAGATGTGATGATATTCCGCCTCCAAATCGCTCCAAAAATGTGCCTTTAATTGAAGCTTTGTAGTGGTACCATGTCACGACCTATTAATTTGATCACTTACCTCATCCATTATTCCACTCAATTATTTGCCTCAACAAACTGGATGCTCAAATGTTCACTTATGATGAATTTTATTCTAATACTTATTTCTGTTTCGTGACAAAACAAACAAATTCAAACAGCACCACAACAATTTATAACGTCAATTATCCAGGGTTGACAGGTTATATCTTTGGCAAGTACAAATGTCAAAAGTGTGCCACAGAGTGCCATACATGTTCCGTTATGGTGTCAGATTTTCTACTTCGGCGTGCCTGGCACACTGTTCTTAGCAACTCACCCCTTGGTTCACCTTCACCGGCACTGACAAAACTACCCATCAATCATAGTAACCAATGAGTCAGCAGACAAAATTTGACAGCTCTATCAGTCGAACGCTAACCGTGATGGCAAAAACAGTGAAGCAACTCCGTTCAGAAGTGTGCGTGATCAAAGAACGGCGCCCCACCGCGTCGAAAACGGACATCGTGCGGTTCTTTGTGGACGACGGATACGCCCGTTCCGGCATCTTAACATCTTGGCACTATTAGACAACAATCAGAGCATCAAAAGAAAGCCCGGTTCCGGACGGCCGACGACCCTGAGCGACAAGAAGCTCCAAAGGATGCTGAAGAGGAAGACCAAGGGAAAAGTGGCTACACCGCGGCGTGCGCCTGGCCGGGAGGTCGGTTCAACCGGCCAAACAGTGAAAAAGTACCTGGCAAACATGAACATACATGTCAGGAAGCTGAAGTCGCGTCCACTGGTTTAGGAGCTGCAGGCATTGACGCAGCGGCAGCGGCTGAATAAGATGGTCAACTCGATTTTCCCGGAGAATCGTGACGTGGCGGTGGTGATGGACGACGAGACCTATCTCATCCTGGATCGCAACGACTGACAGGGCACTCGTATTTTACTTCCCCCACGAAGGAAGTGAGCTCCGAAGTGATGTTTATTTCACACACCGAGTTCCCAAGATGGTGCTGCTGTGCTGACTATCAGCGAGAAGAGGATGTCAAAGCCACTGTTCTTTCGTTCCGGACTGGCCGTGAACGGGAAAATTTATAGTACGAAATGCCTACCTGAAGTTGCGTCGTTCATCAAGAAATACCATAAGAGCAAACACGCGGTATTCTGGCCGGATCTCGCATCGGCCCACTACTCGAAGCGATTGTTGGAGGAAATGGTGCGGCTGAATATCGATGTGGTACCCAAGTCGGCGAACGCACCCAACGTCCTCCAGCTGCGTCCCATCGAGAATTTCTGGGCCAACATGAAGCGTAAGATCTACTCCAACAATTTTTTCGCAAAAACTGAGGATGAATTGATAAATAAAACGAAGAAAGAATTCAAAAACATGCCTACACGCATGTTTTTGTCCGCCATGGCGAATGTGCCGGTTAACTGTGCCGGAAGACGTAGAATTTTTGCAAGTAAGCTTAAGCAATTACCTTCCATGGGAAATTTATCAAAAGCAATTATCTGTCTTAGCTGTTTTTTTTATCATCATCCGAAAAAGTCCATGTTTTTTAATGCAAACGTTACCACTCGAGTGCATCTTTAGCGTATTTACAGAAAGCTATATCAAGCCAAAATAATATAGGCTTGTTATTTTGTTTGATCAAAGGTTGTAACATTGTTTTCAGGCACTCCTTCACGTTGATTTCATCATTCATTGTGTTTGTCGTGATAAACGGACGAGAAATTTTTCCACATCATCATTACCTTCCTACCGAATGAAAAAGGTTTTTACTGATCCGGCATAGAGTTTTATAATCGAGTTTTGTGTAGGTTTCAGCAGCCATGATAACACAGCCAGAGTTTTTGATTAGTACTTGGTCGCAGAGCTTCCGTACCCTCGGTTTCACATATCAGCCTATTTAGTGCTATGTTTTGATTGCCAATGCTTCCGTTGAGTCTTTGGCTCATTCGCTCCTGGGCACGCTTAACATCAGTCGTCGAAGTATCTAGCTTTTTCATCACATCTTGATCTGACGCTGAAAGTTTTTGCTTTTTTTCTTCTTCTTCATTAGTCAGTTTTAGGATCAAAAGACCCCTGACGGTGCACCATAGCATATCAAAGCATTGCATATTTCAACAATACGTTATGTTGGATTGGCTGTAGTAGAGACGATGGAAGAGCCAGAAGAACTGCCTTGGATGTGATAGGCTCTTCATCCATCGTTCTGTTTGCTCAATACCAGGGCAGGTGCATATGATAACCCCCCCCCCCACACACACACACACAATGGCGAAAATCAAGGGTCCATCAATGGCTGCAGAGCTATGCCCAGATAAACTTTTCCCGACGCACGATCCAACGATGTGGCCACGTACACTGTCTGGCGAGGAAGAGAGAAGGCATGTAAGTATCGAACGAGGAGCTCGTTGCAGCTTGCAAAAAGGACTTAATGTGAAGAAGGCACCCGGACCGGATGGCATCCTTAACGTGGCCCTGAAAGTGGTGATTCGGGCATTCCCGGAAATGTTCATGGATGTGCAACAGAAATTTCTAGAGGAAGACCATTTCCCGGACAGGTGGAAAGTATATAAATTGGTGTAGTTGGCTAAGCCAGGCCAATATGCCTGTTGGATACGTTCGGGAAACTCCTGGGGAGGATCATCCTTAACAGGCTGACGAAATTTACCGAGAGCGAGCACGGGCTATCGAGGATGCAATTCGGTTTCCGTAAAATTAAGTCTCACGTTGAATGCCTTTCGGTGGTATTTGTACATTTGTTCGAGTTGGCGCGAAAACCGTCGTTAGGAACGCTTAAAATAGTGCCAGATGTAAGGCTATTGCCAAGTCGCTGCACATGAGGGAATGAGGGTCCCTGATTACCTGTGCAGAAATCTGAAGAGATACTTCCAGAACCGAGTGTTAACGAACCCACGGCAGGAGTTCGGCAAGGTTCCATCACTTTGGAACGGGATGCATAACGGTGTGTTGACGCTGAAGCTGCCACTGCGCCGATCGTTGGCTTTGCGGATAACATCGTATTATCAGTGAAAGGCGTAACACCGGAAGAAGTGGAAATGCTGGTGACCGAAGCAATCGGCATAAATTAAAACTGGATGCAGTGGTCAATGCTGCAGATAGCCCACCTCAAAACTGAGGTGCTGATGATCAGCAATTGAATAGCAGTACAGCGAGCAGAAATCGTCATCAGAGGGCTGTGAGAAGGCGGCAAAGGCCATCAATGTGGTAGCCATAATCAGTCGAATAACTACGGACCTGGCAGTAGTAAGCCGAGTATTCTGGCTAGTATACATCATCGATACTGAGCTACGGATGTCCAGCCTGGGTCGCTGCGCTGGAAACCAAGCGAAACTTGGCGAAGTTGAACAGTACGTTCTTGGCTAATGCAAGTTGTGAGTGCGTGCAGAATTATTTCATCGGAGGCAGTATGTGTTGTTGGGGTCTGTTCATAAACCACGTAGACTAATTTTTGAAATTCTCTGAACCGGTCCCCTGCCCCTCGTAGACTTTTCCAAATATTTTTATCGAAATTTTGTATGGAGCGTAGACTTTGGTCAAACACCCCCTCACCCCAGAAAAGTCTACGTGGTTTATGAATAGCCCCTGCCGGAATGATCCCGATTGGCATCACTCTCATGGAGGACGGAGAATTTTATCAACGAAGAAATACCAGAGGCGTTCGAAAGCCGCTGAGAGCGGAGTCGGTGGACAAGTGGCAACGAGAATGGGACAAGGGGGAGAACGGTCGAGGGACACACTTGCTCATACTGGCTTTGTCGATCTGGACAAAGAGGAAGCACGGGAAGGTAAACTTCTACCTTACGCAGTTTCTGTCTGGCCATGGTTGCTTCAGGCAATACTTGCATCGATTTGGACACGTAGCGTTACCCTTCTGTCCGGTGTGCGCAGACGTCCAAGAGACACCGGAGTACGAGGTCTTTGACTGTACACGATGCGAACCATTGCGAAGCGTTGTCGGTTCTCCGGTGATGTTCCAACGTCGGTGATCTTTCCGTCATTGTATGGTAGATCCGCCGTTTGTTAGAACTCGAGTCGATTGCGTCACTATGTGGGAGCTAAATGACTCGCCGTCGTTTGCTTACGGGATTCACAGGCAGATACTCAGAGTAGGGTAGGGACTACTCATCTCGATAACGTTGCGGATGGGAGTTGAATGGCTGAACCAAGTTAGGTGAGAGCGAATTGGCTGTGGCAAGGAGTAGGAGCTAAATGGCTCTGTTGTAGCCAAATTGCCAAGATCATCCACGAAGTAATACCATAGGGCAGTCTCGTGGGGAGGTTCCGGATGTGCAACAAGGAACTGGGTTTTAGAGGGAACAGAAGTCAGCCTTTTTTTAAAAAAGCTCGACCCTGACCACACTCTGACAGTACACGATAAACAAGTGCAGGCCTCTGTGTTAGGTCAGTCCATAAGGATTTTCAAACCTTGCAATACCCCCCCCCACACACACACACACATGCACACACACACACACACACACACACACACACACACACACACACACACACACACACACACACACACACGTTGGAAGCATCTAGTCTAAAAATGCATTGCATTGCTTTTCCCTTCCTTATGCCTACCCCGCACTGGGGTAGCTTGGTAAGAGATTGTGTGCTTGATCGCATGCCGTCTTTCAAAACTGCGCTCCACTCAATTTCAACTGCTTCTATTCAATTTTACAGAATGCCGGACTCTAACGGGACTATCAATGAGCTATCAATATTTTCTTTTCACATCTTTGGTTCTAGCAGAAATGTCTGTCCACTACTAGGGTTACATGTTGATAAGAAGGAGATCTCCATTTCTAAAACATTATAGTTGATAACGTACTTCACGTAAAAAAAACATGATCAATAAAAACTGCACCGATATTTTATTTCATTACTTAAATCTATTTTTATTTTTAGTTTATTCGATTGAGCCTGTACAAATAAATGATTATTAAAAAAAAAAAAAATCTATTTTTGGTATCTAGAGGTAACTAATGAAAAACATGACAGGAGAGAAAACACGTCTGCTCGGAGTCAAGGCACACTCCGTTCAAAGACTTCTGACAGTGAGCCAAGGCACAAAGACTACGTATTTTCAAACTGACAGCTCCCATGTTAAAATATATAGGACGAACATTTGAAAATGCTTCTAATAAATTCAATTGAAATCTTAAACTGCAAAATAGGGGTATTATTTTTATTTTATTTTCATTTTGCTGAAAATATCTTCATTTAGTACTTTTGAATTATTTTTATATCATACAACAAACCGCATTTAATTAGAATTTCATTAGATTTTTTTAGAAGCATTTCAAAATTTTCGTCCTATACTGAAAAAATGGCAATATCAGTTTAATTTGAATGTAAACAACCGGACGCAGCCAAAAGTTACTTAGTTACTGCACGTATTTTTTATTGACGGCTAATCGTTATTGTGTTCATAACTATCGGATCCTGTCTATCTCGAGCCCAAAGAGAATCTTAAAGCTGGAAAATCAAGAGACAACAGTTCTACAGCTCTATAATAGGCCGCCAATTTACAGTCCAGTGTTTTCTGGGTGTTTGCGGGAAATCAGCTTTCATCTTTCTTTAAAAAATATGAATTTAAGGAAGAATGAGACCATCAATCTTAGTAAAGAGACAGCTATGTTGAACGAGATCCTGCTTGAAAACGCAATCAAACAGGATCTATTTTGCATGAACGGTTCCAGTTATAACTCTGCTCTTAAGCACTAGTGGTGCTGTTACCTCACATACATCACACGTGCAACCGTACCGTAACAGTCACTCATCGAACTAGCACAGATACTAAAGGGTGAGTTGATCAAAGTTTTTATTAATAAGTCAAATTCTTTTCCTTTATCAAGTTCAGTTAATACAGAACACAGGAGAAATATTCAGCTAAGCTTCCATATTACCGAATGCGAATTGCCGGGTCTTTCGTTTAACACCTGCCATAGGATTTTGTACAGTCTCCTTATCCACTTTATTCGCCGTAGAAGTTTGCCTTAAACTGTTTCACGCTCACAACAGCTTTTTGCGTCTTATTAAGGATCCGCTTGACGATGCCCCAATATTGTTCGTTTAGAAGGAGCTCTGTCATGTTGGGAGGGTTCATGTTCTTGGGCACCACTTGAACGTTGTTGGCAGCATAGCACTGCATGGCCTTTTTTCCGTGATGGCAAGATGCCAAATCCGGCCAAAAAAGAACGGAACAATTGTGTCGCTTCAAGAAAGGCAGTAAACGTTTTTGTAGGCACTCGCTCAGAAAAATTTCCTGGTTGACGGTACCGGTCGCAATGTAAACGTTGCTCTGCAAGCCATAGGTATAGATTGTCTGCCACACCAGATATTTTCCATGAGCTTTGACAGTTTAATGTGATTGAAAATATCTGCCACCTTTCCCCGTATAAAATTTCTGTCCAGGAAGCTGTTTAAAGTCTGTCTTGATGTAAGTTTCATCGTCCTGTACCACGCAATCGTCAGCATCGTGCTGTGGCCGACATGTTTTGTTCATCGTTGCGATTTGGTGTCACCACTTTCTTGCTCGTTTTTTAGCTTCATCCACGGTTGAAGGAGCCACTTCCAGCTTCTTTGTGACATCTTGGACGGAGAGGTTGGGGTTCCACTCGAAACAGCGGGCAACTCTTTTTGTCGTCGCTGTGGCCTCCGGCTTTTGATTTTACCCCGATCCAGCTCTCCTGGCTGTCGGCAAACGTTCACTGAACACTTTTAATACGTTGTTAACAGTTGATTTTGCCACATTCAACAATTTCGCCAAATTGGCGTGAGAGTAGTTGGGATTTTCACTATGCACGTGCAAAATTTTGATGCGTTGCTTCTCTTCCTTTGACGACATTTTGAAAACTGAAGTGCTAATCTCAAAATCAAAATAGAGGCATGAGGCTACACGCACACACATTTTTAAAATGAGCAATGCACGATGAAACACTCTTTTTCAAGCTATTCAGCTACGTCGCACATAAATTTGGCGAAGGTTTCGGAGCGTTTATCTCTCATAGAAACGGTTAAGATCTTTGAAGAAAAAATAGCTCATCGAGCTCATTGCCACACAAGGTATTTTTTTTGGGAAATTTCGATGCCTTCTTCATTCTGAAATGCTCAGCTGTAGCATTTCTGGCCATAGCAGAATAAAAAGCCAGCCTTGGATGCTGCTTGAAATCCTCCAGGAAATAAGTTTCATCGTCCATAACAACGCATGAAAAATTCGTCAAATATTCGGTGTACAAACGTCGAGCCCGTGATTTTGCTGCCAAGTTCTGTTTGTCGTTGTGATTTGGAACTGTTTTTAATTTATACGACTTAAGTCCCAAACGTTTTGATTTTTGGACAAAACCAGGCGACATCCCTATTCTACGAGCCACCGTTCAAATGGAGAGAATTGGGTTTTTCGTTAATATCCTTTTCACCAATCGGTCCATGACAGGATCAGCGCGTCCAATGTTTTTGTCACTTCTCGGTTTCCTCTCCACCGTCAAACGTTCCGAAAATGATTTGAGCACATCGTGAACAGTGGATTTAGTCAAATTCAATGTTTTTGCAAGGTCCCGTATAGACAAGTCAGGATGTTCCGTACGCCCGTAAAAAATTCGCTCGCGCACTTGTTTTTCATTCATCGCCATCTTGAATACTAAACATGAAATGTAAACATCAATCATAGTTTTATTTGGCATAGACTCTCAGCTATACCACAGTGATTTTTTTCAATCCTTTGTGCAATATTTCAAAAGTTACAATGATTTGAAGGTGTCCGTACTATCATAGACTAACTCTACGACCAGTAGGTCCCATACAAAAACGATTTTTTTCTTGGCTCAGTCAGTACTAGAACATCGTCCCAAGCTCGGTCCCAAGCTCAATAATGCACCCCTTATAATGAACTCAGATGAACACACTCTCAAATACTCTGTCAAAATAACACAGCAAATCAAAACAAAGGCGCAAATATGTATAACAAGGTGCTGGCTTCAAGGTGTAATTCGGACCAAGGGGTTCTACAACAGTGAACCAATTTCAAATCGCTAGTTACATATTGATTGTTGGTACTATTGCGGATACTGACCTAATAATCCGTCCACTCTATCACAAAACATTGCGATTAGTGGAGCGATTGGGAGCTAATGAAATCATTGGGTATAAGACCGGTTCAAAAATCAAAAGTCTCTATAACTTGGTATGGAAGCGTTGAATACGGGAGATCCACGCTTCCTTCCTTCCCTTTGATTCGAAGTAGTAGAGCGATTTCAGACAGTCTTTCTGAAATCGCTCTATGTATATCTTGGAGTCCTCTCTGCGGCACATGCTACGCAGTTGGCCTGGCCGGTTACAAGAAAAATGATGCATTCAAATGAAACCGTCATTTTCCAGGATGCTTTGAAGAATTGACTGCGTAAGTGTGAGACTAGATTAGATTAGATTAGAAACGTTTGGGCACAGAATAAAGGTTGTACGAAATCAAATTGCACCACTTTTAAATAGCTGTAACTTTTTACCCGTTGGGTATTTTCTGTTGAAATGTTTGGGTGGATTTAGTTCAATGTGTACACGCTTTGTAAGTATCAGTAACAGATGTGCCATCGTTGGAAAGATGGAATCGGAAGAACAGCAGCGGCGCAAAGAAATTTTGCGCAAGTACCTCGAAAATCTGGATCTTTCTCATCGTGCCATCAGTCGGAAGCTGGGAATGGTACATTCTACGGTGTCTCGTGTTTTAAATCGGTACAACGAATGTTTGACCATCGACCGGAAAGAAAAAAGTGGCAAAAATTGGTCCCTGTATAAAGTTAAGGATCACAAGCGAGTAGTTCAAGCTTTCAAGAGGAATGCCAACAGTTCAGTTTGAAATATGGCGAAGAAACTGAATCTAACGAAAACTTTCATGCAAGATGCGAAAAAACGAGAAAAACTACACACGTACAAAATCCAAAAGGCGCCTAAATGCGATAAACGGCAGAATACGGTAGGTAAAACACGTGCACGGAAGCTCTACACTCAGATGTTGACGAAACCAAATTGCCACAATGCACACTGGGTCAGGAGACGAAATTAGCAAGACAAAACCTCTAGCGCTTTGAGCATGCATTTTATCGAGATGATTGCTTCGGCATTGTTGCTCAATTTTATCTGCGCCACAATTTGGTAATAAAAATTAGTTCCAATTTTCGCTGCGATACTAACTTTTTTATTTCGCCTTCTAGCGGTTTGATGTCTTCGGCAAAGTTGTAGAACATAAAATAATAAGAAAGTTTGCCGAAGACATCAAAGTTCTATGTCTACAAATAACAAAGTTACGATTAGTTTTGTAAAATTTAACTGAAATTTGCGTTTTTTCTACTAATTTTCATATTTTCGTCAAATATATTATTTTTGATACCGTTTATGTGTTGAACCTTATCATTCGCGTATGTTTTGGAAGAGTTCGTATAGTTTTGGGACATAACAAGCGAAATATTAGCCAAAACTTTGAAAAATATCATGAATTTCAAAATTAATTTTCTCAAAAAATTGCAAGTTGTTGCAAAAAATTACTCATGTTTCAGAAAGTACCATATGTGACCTTTCAATTCTGAAATTATGCCCGATACATATTTTGATATATTTGAGATATCTGGATTAATTATAATTAATATTTTTAATCTAGCAACTATTTTTATTTTATATTTACTATTATTTCAACAGGTTTTGTACGGATTCTGGAAATTGATTTTTATCGGTTTGAGGAAACTGTTTTGTGAGTGTCATCACGGGGTCAGAGGTTAGCAAAGTCTTCTAAATACATCTTCGATGTTCGCCAGGCGACTGAATTGTCGAGAATGGTGCTCCCGAAATTTTCTGATCGATTTGTTCCGACGCTCTTGTGCTTCTTCCGACAATAGTCCAATAGGAATTTCGCAATGACTTATTATTTCAGATCCATGTACCAAGATCCTGTGAACTGAAGGCGAAAGGGGATAATAATCATAATAATGGACATATAACTTTCTAGTTTCTTCTGCATAGGTTTTCGAATGATTGCTGTTCGTTCAAAGAAGTGTAGCGACTCGACGAACGATGTCCACCTCAAGTCCTGTAATTCTTGCCGTAGTTTCTGGATCTTGAAAGAATCTTCTAGCAGTGTTGCCATCATTTGTGTTACCTGATGAAAAAATAAAGATAAAGGGATCTACTTCCCGATAAAGAAGAAAAATGCAGTTACCTCCGGATGGCAAGGTTCACTTATTCCCAGCCCAATCTTCTTAAATTCTTCTCTAATTGCACGTTGCCGTTCAAGAAAGGTTTCGTTTCCTTTATTTATACGCCATTTTTTGAGTGGGATTCTGTACGAAACATTAAGCAGAAGCTCCATACTTGTTATGTAAGCATGCAAAACAGGAATGGTTTCAATTTTATTGCGATCGTCACATATTTGGGCTTCGATGGGATTACTGAGTTTTTGCCTGATGCTCCGCAAAGATTGCACGCCTGGGAACTTGTTCCTGTGAAGCTGTTAATAACTTTGCCATCGACCATACTCAAAATTAACTCAGAAGAAACATCTACAGAAATCCTATTTATCGTCAATGTGGTTGCTTTCAAATTTTGTATTTGTAACATCATACTCTCCACTTCTCGTTTGATAAGATCAGCAGTTTCTTTTTGAAAAACCATTTTGATGGGGCGGCACAAATTGATGGATGATGGACTGTTGTTGCTCCAAACTTCTTGTCGCAAAGGAACCAGGCAAATCAAAAAAATATGCGAGTCATTACATGATATAACATCATCGCCAACTTCTTCAAAAAATGTCATTTTATACCGTGAGTGTTTGCTTGAACCATCCAATCCCCATTGTAAAATAACACATAAATTTCCCTGTTCATGAATGTACGGTTCAATATATTTATTCAGTGTCATGAAGAGACGCTCTACCGTATGGTCAACAAGATTTTGAAGAGGAACTTCTGCGCATGATGGCCGAATGGAAATATCTGAAATACGTTCAAACATGCAAACTTTTAAAACTTTATTGTAAAGGTTATTATCATTTGCGTGCCCAATATAGTTTGCAAATAAACTTTGATACAGCTCACATTCCGCCATGAAACAGCTTCCAATCAATTGGGAATTGTTCCAATTTTTAAATTTTTTGGTTTTATTAAAAATAATTTCGAAACTTTTGAGGAAATTTTTTTTTTCAATTGGAGAGTTAAAGTAATTTTTAAATAATTTAGAATTATTAAAAAAGCGACTCAAAACCACCACAAAATCCAAAACTTGAAAGAATTATCGATCTATTGGATGCTGTTTAGACAAGAACATAATTAAATGAATTTGTCCTTACCACGTGGATAACAAGTACTTTTATTATCGCGAATGTCATTGTATGCTGGATAAATGTCATATCCTTTTTTTAGCGTCATGTTCCTTATGTTTTGGTACTGTTGTTTTGTTAGATCGTTTTGTATGTATGTATGTATGGTAGCCACCATCCCCTCTAGCCCTTGGCTTGGATGCAGCTCCACTTAACAGCAAGATCAAATTGGGCCACCGATCTGAATTCGCACTATCGCTGTATGAAGGGCCAAAAACGTAGGGGTGGACCCGTAAGCAGAGACACTTACACGAAATCCACGGGAAATTAAGAATCTCCTTCCAACGATATGATCCAACAAATCGAATAACACAATTCGCAATACTCATTAAGCTTTCTACAGGATGGCTTGTTAAGAAGGGCGCGTCACTCTCCCTGAAACTGTTGGAGTAGAACTCGCAGCACCACACTCGAATCGGTACGATAAGAAATGATACTGTTTGTTCCCTCCTAGACTCAGGCAGTCAATCAAACCATCGTCAGTTTCAGCTTGAATGATACCCTGGTGCTCCCTCCCAACCCAGTATTTATTATATTTATATAAATATAGATGTAATGTAATAATAATATGTTATATATGATTATATAGTAGAGCAAAAATTATATAAGGATATTTAGTTAAATTATGTAATAGTTGTAGTTCACTAGCCTATGATAACCATGTTAAACTAAATTAATTAACCTGCTGAAATAATAATATTAAGGCAGTAATAATAATATGCAGCTTCGTACCACTTTGTATCACTGATGGGTGACTGTATCTCTGGAATGTGAAGGTCATCTTGTTATTCATTGAGGTATAAATATCAATAAAGCATTCAATTGTATATAAAACCATAATATTATATTATTACGTATTTAATCATGACATATAGATATATAACCTTCTGGAGTGAAGAGCATTTATTAATTTTGATTATTATTTGATATAATTTAATAAAATAATTATACCAGCCGGATCGCAAACTGAAGCAATTAAAATTTTATTAATTATTTTATTACTTCTTCCATAATATTATATGTATGATATGCAATTAATAATGATGAACAGCTGTGTTCCTCTGAACCGCTCAAATAGTAGTTGATGATCGTGTACTGAAATGTTAAGGTCATATTACGCCATTTAATGGAAAATATAATGAAGGAATTAAAGGTTGAGTGGTCGAGAGAGTCGTCAACATTTCTATTAATGAAAATATGCTAGAGCTTGTAAAAAACATGCATCATATAATAACACATACTGGTATCTACACATCTATATCTATATACACATCTATATATACATCCATTGCTACTTTCGAGAAGGCCACTCCGACGGTGCTAGATACAGCTGAAAATTGATCCCCATTCTTACTGCTGCTTCTACCAGAAGATGATCATCCTATAACCGCAAGACCTCCTCTCCTAAACTGTATGGTACCTGAGAGAAATTTACCTTTCTGGCGTAATAAATGTAATGAAATATACAGAATTAGGCTATGAATAAACAATGTCCTATAAGATAAAATATATAGTGACGGTATATTGTAATATGAACTGAAAATTACATGTGTGCCGACTGCTGTTTTGTTGCAATTGTAGACAAACTTGCGCATCCATTATGAACCAGAAAATTTAGGCAATGTATGACTGCCATGAAAAAAAAGAATTTTAAATTTTAAATTATTTTGTAATACCTGACGACCTGGAAGACCTGAAAGATATGAGAATGGAAAATTATGATATGATGTACCGGTCGCACCCCCTCACTTCGCTATTGTCGGATTGACAACATTGCCCAGGCTACGCCAACCAGCGTCTCCATGTTTCAGCTGGCAGTCTTTTGTGATCATATGACTCGTGGAGGCGTGAGGTAGGAACTAGTGAGGACCAGAGGTCGGTCGCACCCTCCTGCCAAGTTGTCAACTCACCATTTGAAGCCCTGTTGTTTTGTTAGATCGTTTTCACATAAAAACGTCAATGCATCGTCGACTGTAAAACGTTTCATCTCTGGTTCAACAGATAGAGCAAGTTTTTTGAAACGGGAAGCTTTCTCAGGAAATGCAAATAGGTGCCTGACAACCCAAGCAACGGAACGATATCCATCTGTCTTTAATGCCGTTACCGTGGCTGAAACCAATTCTGCTGTGGTGTGTTTTTCTCGCAAATCTTTGGTTTTACGGAGCCTGGTCTAGGGGTTTCTGCACCAAAAGATATTTTCTTCCTTCCACCAACATTTTCTTCGGAATATTATTCAAAATTTTAAAGTTTGAATCCAGCCATTTTGAATGTTTCAGGAAAAACAAACTCTTTATGCGGTGGCACTTTGCGTATCGTGATTCAATATTTGATAGTAGCAAACGTAGTGAGTTTTGAACGGAATCAGAAAACATTTTATTATCAGGACATGTTATTTTCTTCTTCACATACGATGCCACATCACCAAGTGGAAGATTCTGGTAGGAATAATTCTACTATTTCTCGTACGCGAAATACTGCACGCTAATAATAAAATTGCTTGAATGAATTCCTACGGATTAATTAAAATAACCTACCTTGAGCCATAGTGATGATCTGTAGAAGGCACCAACCACAAACTAGAAGTAATCTGCCGAAAGAACCAAAAGAGTAAACCAGCGCTTCCAAACGGTTGATAACTACACAATTATTATGACATTTGACGTTTGAGATTTGAAGTTTTGAAGCGTATTCAAATGTAATGGGGAAAGTCGTGGTTGCTTTGATATTTCATCAACATCCGTGCACTCATGGACATAGAAAAAATTACTGTGAGGCACGTTTTCAATATTCTCGTGGAAATGAGTGAGGCAACACCAAAACACGGCTAACAGTAATATCAAAAAGGCAATAGAATTATGGCAGCGTGCACAGGCTCATGCTTCAACATTTGATGACCCCTTGGTTTTGACAGTGAAGTAAACAAGTATGTGTGTCAGCGATCAATCGTATTCGTCGACACACGAATACAAGTGCAGAGGAATACTTATTTTCAATTGACTTTTATAGCACACTATCTTTTATTCGAGGTGAAAAAATAATTCCATTTGACATGTTGACATGAAAACATATCAGATTTTGTACAATGGAATGCATATGTATGTATACGCAAAAAGCAATCAATTATAGCATTGAGTTCGGGCTAAAATCATCAAAAGTTCAAAATACGATATCTCAAATATATCAAAATATGTATCGGGCATAATTTCAGAATTGAAAGGTCACATATGGTACTTTCTGAAACATGAGTAATTTTTTGCAACAACTTGCAATTTTTTGAGAAAATTAATTTTGAAATTCATGATATTTTTCAAAGTTTTGGCTAATATTTCGCTTGTTATGTCCCAAAACTATGCGAACATTTCCAAAACATACGCAAATTATAAGGTTCAACACATAAATGGTACCAAAAATAACATATTTGACGAAAATATGAAAACTAGTAGAAAAAACGTAAATTTCAGTTAAATTTTACAAAACTAATCGTAACTTTGTTATTTGTAGACATAGAACTTTGATGTCTTCGGCAAACTTTCTTATTATTTATTATGCTTATTATGCTCTACAACTTTGCCGAAGACATCAAACCGCTAGAAGGCGAAATAAAAAAGTTAGTATCGCAGTAAACTGAGCAACAATGCTGAAGCAATCATCTTGATAAAATGCATGCTCAAAGCGCTAGAGGTTTTGTCTTGCTAATTTCGTCTCCTGGCCCACTGTGCAATGATGAGACGTATGTAAAAGCAGACTTCCGGGGCTCCAGTTTTTCACTGCTCATCATAAATTCGATGTTCCTGGGGACGTTAGAAAGCAGAAGATGTTAAAGTTTGCCAACAAATAAATGATTTGGCAAGCAATTTGCTCGTGTGGAAAGCAGAACACCCCATTCGTGACAACTGGAACGGCCAATGGGCAGGTGTACCTAAAGGAATGCCTCCAAGAGCGTTTACTTCCTCTTCTGAGGTGAAAACAATGGTCCTACGATTTTCTGACCGTATTAAGCCTCGTGCCATTACTCGAAATGGGTTTTGGAGTGGTACAAGGCTACGGAGGTCAATTTCTTGCCTAATCATCTGGAACGCCCTGGAACTGCGGCCAATTGAAAAGTACTGGGCCATCATGAAGCAGGCACTTCAGAAGCATCCTAAAGAAGTGAAATTGGAAGAAGGAGGAAAAAATGAATTGCCTCGCAAAAAAAAGTTGCTCCAGATGTTGTACAGGACCTTATGAGTAGGTTCATGCATTTGGATATGGAATTGAAATTGACTAAAACAAACATGGGAGAATATTCATAACATGTTCTTTTTCACTCCCTGAAAGGTTGAAGATAATTGGTTGAACGGGCGAATTTTGCCGAATAATTGTGTGTGTTGTAATTTGATTCCGTACACCCTGTAATACTAAATCAAATTAGTGACAGTCATCGAAAGCTTCCAATCAATGCGGATGTGCATTCGACGTAGCAATGATATGCGATAAGAAATTATCACGAATAAGAAAAAGAAAGAAAGAAAACAAGTCAAGGCAAATTAGCAGGATAAGGTTGTATAATATTGGCTTTAGGATCGATTTCAGACCGATGTGTTGATTCATGCCGGATTATATCTTCTTTTAATTTTTTAACCTTACAAGCTTATTGCTTATTACCATAAGCTTACTGTCAGCTATTCACTCATGGTTTTATTTCACTTATACACATACATTCTTTACATGATCGTGGTAAGTACAGTGAGGCTCATAATGCAGGGAAGAATGTCAATCACGAGTAATACCAAGATTTGAACATAATTACTGATGTCTTCTTGCGAAAGAATTGGGTTTATATGATTCAGGAAAAAAAATTGGCAAATGTATTTCGTCATCAGACTGATGAACGCATATGCTATTCCCAAACTAGTCACTAAACCTGTTAATCAATTAGTTTCCGAGGGAGAAAGTCACTGTCCCTGCCCAGCATTCCCTGTGGTACTTAAAGTTAGCCTACAGTATATATCTGTGGGAAGTACGAAGCATGTATGAGGTCAGATACATACTCACTTGCTGAGTCAGGCTCAAACTTCGACTTTATGCCCCCAAGCATTGTTCGTAACTTTATCGTCTATCTGTAATTCGCCGCAACGAAAAACTCTGCCATCGTGTTCAAATCCAATCTTCAAGTTGAGGAATGAATTTGATGATGATTAGCTAAGCCGTCAGTCATGCGATCGCAATCAAATTATAATCCAGTTGATAAGTCGTTATGTAGAGTTCGCTGCAGTGTAGATTTGTAGAATTTCATCCAACGACACGAGTTTCAAAACTGTTAAACTGTTTCGAATATTCCATAACAATAGTCCAGATTGAAACCTGTTTCCGTGCAGACCTTCGCGGCAATCTGTCAATCAATCAATCGATCAGTGTGCCACTCTTAAGACGTTCAGTATTTTGATGCCAAACGGGTAGCACAAATGTGTGATGGAATGCAGCCGAAGGAAAGCCCCCAATTTGAACGCTGTAACACGCTAAAACAACAACACTTTGCCCACTGCCTTTGCGGTGGACGGTGGAGCGATTGCCGGCGTAAGCAAAGTACTCGCCGATAGTCGGTAATGTCATACTGGATAAACATTGAAAAAGCTCTAAAGGCTACTGCGATCGATTCACTTCATAGACTTTCTCTTTTGAATATAACTTACACTCCCGTTTCATTTTGCTCAATTTTGTATACTATCTCTTTTTCTCACACGGAAATTTTACTCAATTTTTGAAAAGATCCACTTTTTACGAAAATTGAGTAACATTTTCGTTGAAAAAAAATAGTATACAATTGTACTCAAAAATTGAGCAATATGAAACGGGAGTATCTTTGCACTGAAAATCCCAGGAGTAATTTAATTTTTCAAGCCCTTTTAAAATAATTTCCTAGCGTTATTGTGCTAAACTTTCGGAACCGGTTGCAAGAAATTTATTACATGTTTATGGACGATGTACGATGGAGAGCCGTGTTTTGTAAAAGCATACATACGTTTACTCAACATTGTCACATTAATATTCGTTAACCGAGCTATTCAAAAAGGGGAGAGATTGATGTGAGTTTTGAACACGGATGACGAGAGAGCTGTATACATTGTGGGTAGACTATAGTCTTCCTCGTGAGAGCATGGGTGTCCAGAAAACTGACACTTTGAATTTCACTAGCAGTGCTGCATGCCAGGTACCAACCCATCTACTATTACCCTGATTGAATTAAATGATGACAGAATTTCTACATTCATCGTCATGCCCTGATGACCCGGTGCAATTTTTGCATCGATGATGTAGTCCGTTGAATTTACGAACAGGCCGAAATCCGATCATATTCAAAGGCGTCTCACAGTCACTCGTTTTGCCATATCGATGTGAATTGAAAGCGTATCACTTTCTATGCATAACAGATTAACTTACCGGTGTGGATAGTCAGTGACACAATCAAACAGCTGTCTAGGTAAACGTGTGTATAACCGAAATCCAAGTCGTGAGCTGCCTTCTACATATTATGAAGCCCACCATTAACCTACCTGAGCTATGCACTGACCGCGTATGTGCGCGTAATGTACAATGTATATTTACACTGGGGTTTTTTTTTTTGGCATCCGATCGCCATACCAGGAGAGTGCGAAAGCATAGGCGGTATGGAGATTGAATGCGGACGCAATTATTCCACGGATGGTCTATCCATTCGGGCAACGAGCAGCGGGTTTTAAACCGTGTAGACTTATGAACATCTCATGCCGTGTGGAGACTATGCTCAATATTTTCCTACGCTTGCGGTAGTGTTGACCCACCAAAATTTTCACTGCTTCCCCCGATGCGAATAGGAAACTGGCGGAATTGAAGAAATTATGCGAGAGCTTCTCGTTGCGTGGCGCGTGTTGGAGCAAAGAGTTGAAGCTAGTTGAACTTGAACATTCTGCAGACACAGTGTTGCTAGGATTACATAAAATTTAAACTTGAGCTACAGTATATTTGACTCTGTTTACATACTGTACTGTTTAAATTATCCTAACAGGAGCATAATAGGCCATAAAACGTCATGAACATTATAAGAAAACTGAAGCATAGCTGGGCAACAGTTTGTTTTCTTCTGCGAAAGAATGAAGCCAAATTTGGTCTTATTTGGTCTTCGATCGAAGAAAGCACATCGCACAGACTTTGACTTATTTACTATTTACTGTTCTTAATTTGAAAGAACCCTTAGGGCATATTCAACGGTGGTCTACATCGTGGATGGGATTTATTTTTTTAGACCAAATGCAAAAACACCGCTGCACCGTTTTTTTTTTAATTTTGTTTTATACCGGATCTATTTTGCATAATTTTAGAGCATCTTCAGCGGCGGTCTATTTTTAGATCAACTTTATACTTGATTTGCATCAGCGAATTTGGAATAGAACTAGCTCAAATAGACCAACTTTGCGTTTCCCGCACCGGTGTTGTATTTCTTATTGTTAAACCCGCCAACACCTGTCATCCTGTCGATCGTTCAACAACATATATCAATAGTTTTTTTTAGAGATCGCTGATTTTTCACAAACATTTGACCATTAATTGGTTTGACCAAATAATTTTTAATGCCAGTAGTGCACCATTAGCTGACGACAAAGAATACTTGTTCTTTCATTTGACTGAAGGTGAGTGTGTGAATTCATGCATTTCAGTAAAACGATATTATATAATGCTGATTTGTAGTTTGGCAGCGGATAAACAAGAGTTGAAACGGAGAGGGTCAAATCCTGGCCCCAACGTCGACCGTGATGTCCGTTCCGGTCATCAGAAGCTGTTCCAGGACTACTTTAACGACACGCAAACCTACAACGAGAAGCACTTTCTGCGTTACCGCATGCCAAGGGAGATGTTCCTGGACATTATGCGACAACTAGAGTCAACTTCTCAGGCTTCTCCAAAATGTATCTGTATAAGCTATTTGCAAGTGCTTATCATGCCAATCTATCAATAACAGATTGTTTACTTTGAAGACTTCATTACTTTTCATTTCAGAGCAATCCAAATATTGTTCGGAATCTCGGAACCTCCGCATTTCGATCTAGTCAGCGTTTACCGGAAAATGCAGTGGCTGTAAAAAAAACTAAGACAAGCATTCGATATTTAGGTATGAAGCGAAAAAGCCGATGGTAACGAAACAGATTCGTCTGTCGGTTCAACCAGCTCCGGAAGGCAGCTCCGCACCCGACCACCATGTAAGAAGGCTCGCGTGGAGCACGATCCTAACGACAAGCAAGACGGGAGTAACGAAATGTCCTAATGGCTGAGTTCTCCAGTTACAACATAGCCTCTATAAACACCAACAATATAACGAACGTAACGAAAATTGACGCTCTCCGGACCTTTGTTCGATCGCTGGAGCTGGATGTTGTTTTCCTACAGGAGGTGGAAAATGAGCAGCTCTCCCTCCCGGGTTTCAACGTTATCTGCAATGTAGCACATACAATTCTCGCATCTGGAGATAACTTGGATGGCCGTCTGATAGCTTTAAGGGTGCAAAACACGACTCTGTGTAACGTTTACGCGCCGTCGGGGTTTTACGTGCGGAAAAAGAACGTTTTTTTCAACGGCACGATCGCATATTACCTTCGTTTCAACCGTTTCAACACGCAACACGTCATATTCGCTGGTGATTTGGTTGGTGGTTGGTTTGGTTTGGTGGAGCCTTTACACAAAACTTCATGCAGCTCAATGAGACTTTCTTTGCGGGGGAAAACATGTCAATATTCCAGCTGGGTGAGAAAAACGAGGAGAAAAACGAAAATAACAGAACTGCAGAACGAACGCGGAGAACGAATTCAGGACTCTCTACACAGAGAAACCAAACTATCCAAAATTAAGTCATTTTCACTCATCTTGACAGCAAAGTAAAACCAGTCATAATTGAGTTTTTTAAGAAGTATCAATTTTGAGTATTTGGAAAGACCCAATGCTGAGTGAAATTAACTGTTTGCTGAAAACTTATCGACAGTAAAAATAATCCAAATTTGAGTCTTCTTTTTAAAAATATTATTCGAATCTGCTCTAGTGAATTTTCTTTCTCTAAATTTAATAATAGTATAAAATGTATTAATTAAATATGTATTTGTTTTCATTTTCAAGTATACATAAGAACACTCTTCGTTTGTTATGTATACTGGGGTCATATCAGCGGTATGGTTGGATTTATGCTCGTTATAATTTTGTGTACCGAGCGAATGTGTTCCTCCAACACATTGAACTTGCAATTGATGGTTTCCTTACACTCATCAATGCAGGAATGTCTAAAATTTCAAAGCGATAACAATTAAAATAGGAACTTGAATAAATGAAATAATTACACTTACCGGTTATTTTTTGTAGCTTCCCGAGTCCATAGTTTCCTTTAGTTTGTAGGCACCTCACTCGCGTTAAATTTCGAACTGGATACTAGGTAATTTAAAACTAAATACTAGAAACGGTACGAAAAAAAATTTCCTTCCACCATTGTTGATTGAATGGCCTTCAAAAATTTTCAGCCAAAACAAAGAGACAGCCCAACACTCCGATTTGGATAGTTTCCCCTCCCGTACATTGAAAACTTACTTCTCTTAAAATACCTTGCTGTAGGTAAAATTAACTTTTCAATCATCGCTTCCAGGGTTGAGTTAAAACTACCTACCAGTGAGAACAAAATTATATCCAAAATAGTAGTCCTATCAGAGTACTTAATTTTGAGTACTGTCACACTTGGGCACCTTTCTCAGCCGTTTCGCATTGAACGATCCGTACGTCAGGGCGATCCTATGTCGATGCTTCTCTTTGTACTGTATCTCTATCCCCTGCTAATACGAATTGAGCGTGTGTGTGGTGATGAGTTCTGCGTTGCATACGCCGATGAAATAACAGTGATTGCTACCTCTACACAAACGATTGATCAGATTTATCAGCTGTTTTATAGTTTCGAGATCGTAGCCAGGGCGAAATTGAACAGGCAGAAAACAGTGGCTATAGATGTCGGTTTCATTAATGGGGACCCACTGATGATACCAGGGTTGCAGACAAAGAAGAGTATCAAGGTACTGGGTGTTGTTTTCACCATCTCAGTACGAATGATGGTAAAATTAAATTGAGACGCCTTGGTATCTAAAATTTCGCAACTTATTTGGTTGCATAACATGCGCTCCCTTACCCTGCAGCAGAAAGTGATTTTATTGAAAACGTTCATCACAGCGATGGTATGGTACCTTTCGTCTGTGATTCCGCGGCAGTGTCTGCACACGGCAAAACTAACATCAGCGATGGGGACATTCCTGTTTCGTGGACTGTCTGCAGGAATCCCTATGCTACAGTTGGCGCAGATCCGAAAGCCAGGCGGACTGAAGCTGCAACTCCTCTCCCAGCAAATTCCCGTACTCCCACACCACTTCCATTGGCGGAACTAGACAACTAGTCTGGAGGGGGCCTGGAGGGGGCCTACACGAAGATTTTTTTTCGATTATAGAAATATTGAGAAGAGCGAAGAATGTAGCGTAATTGTTGGGGACAGGTTATTTTAATTGATAAATCAAAACAAGTTTAATCGAATAATTAGGTCTATTCTGCGCCTCGATGAGTCGAGATGTCTTAAATGAATCGAGTGTGGTGAATATAAGCCTCGTTTTATTCCGTGTGGATCAAATTGAGAATGGACTCACACGAGGTTACTGTAGTCACCTTACTCGATTCTCTTAAGGCATCTCCACTAACCGAGGCACAGAATAGACCTGACTCTATATAGAGTCAAGTTTGAACTGAATATATTAAAACTTCAAAGAACAACATTGAGTCAATGAACATTTTAAATTTATATTAAAATTTAGATTGATTTGGATCAAAATTTTGTCGGTAGATACGCATCTTTTACAACTTCCTTCAGCTTTTCTCTATAATGTTGCTATTGCTCTTCAATTACTTTTAAACGTTTTTCGTGTACATTTCTAGATGACAACGATTGCTTGTGAAGTAAATATTTTTCGAAGCATTCCTTATGCGTTGTAGTATCGTCATGAGCTTTTATTTTCTCGCCTAGTTTTCTCCAATTATTGAAAATTGAAAATAAATTTTTCATTTTGTTTCCGCAAAGCGTTTGCGCAAAAAAAGCAGCAAACATAGCAGAACACTTTATCATTGCTACGACTGTATTCCAACGTAGATGAGAACGACCGTTTTCCGATGAGGCTGATGGAGTTGCTATTTGAGGAAGAACACTAGCGTTGCTTTTAATTGTTCCGGAATTATCAACGTTAGATGATTGGAATCTAAATTCTTGGTGTTCTGAAAGAACAGTGGAGAAGTAAATATGTTGTCAATATAATATCGGTCCTTTGGTTTTTGTATGACAACTGATATTTTCAAATTGAGCGTTTTGATATGCAGCTATTAGCTTAAACCCAGCAAACACAAAATCGTATATGATAGCGGATATAAGTACAAAGTGGAGGTGATATACGTACATGCGTCCATTTGGCTTCATGAAAAATGTACGTATATCGCCTCCACTTTTCACTCTTATCCGCTATCATATACGATCCTGTGTTTGCTGGGAAGTTGCTCCTTACAAAAAACTCTGAAAATATCTAGGGTATGATGTTGTCCTTAATACCCGTGGTCAGGGGTTCCAATATATTTTTACAAAATAACTATTAAAATGATCTAAAACAATGGAAAAAAAACTGGAACCTGTTCCACGATTATGTTTTCTTGAAAAAAAAAACAAATATCTGAAGTATTAGGATATACCTACCTATCTCTTAATTTTCTCATATTTCATTTTGTTCGTTTGTCAAGATTGTACGGAGCTCTGTAAATCAATTGTTAGATAAAATGAAAATGCAATCTTTCTAAACATAGCAATTTTACTTCTCGAATTGAACTGAAAAAAAACTGAGTTTATCTGCAGTCAAAATATCACTGAATAAAAAACAGGTAACAGTAACAGTAGTTAAAAAAACAGTGGGTAACATCCACACCTCTCACGCCAAAGTCACGAGTTCAAATCTCACCCCGGACAAAGTTACGAAACATACCCAAAAGTTATTTGAGCGACTACGACGGGAGATGAACCAGCCCAGGGCTGAAAATCTTGATAATAAAGGAATTTAAAAAACAGTAATTTAAAAATTCAGAGATTATTTTTCGGTTTCTACAATGTGGATATTTTAAAGCCATTCAATGGAATTCAATTTAAATTTCTTATTGAATAACTCTTTGAAAGATCTGTGAGCAAATCATCAACCAAGTTTGTTTTAAAGTGGAATACTATGAACAATACAATGAAAATTTATAAGTTATATCGAGCTAAAGCTAAAAGGAGAGTTAAAAAAGTTTGAAGGAAATTTCCGAAGTTTATTTCATCAAAACCTATTGAGAACTTCACGGCAGTTCGAAAGAAATATCCATGGGGAATTTGAGGTTAAACTTAAGATTTTGTTTGACATTGATAGTATTCTAGGGCATCGAAATTCCATGGAAATTTTTCGAAATTTTATGAAGGTATAGCAAAAGAGATTAACAACTACAGTATAGGGAAAATAACAAATGCACCCTTTTGAATTTTTAAATTTTCAAGTACAGTCTACATAATAGCATCAGATTTGCCTTGTTAGAAATTAGTTTTTAAATAATTTAAATTGAAAAGTTGAACAAGAATGAGTTCTTTGGCAAAATATTTCATTCTTTTGAAATAAACTATTTTGAAAAAGAAAATAAATGGTTATAAAATTTTCAAACATTGGTGAGTAAATAAAGTTTTCAAATATGGTGGTAATTCTAAAGACTTTGAAGCACAGTTTATAAATTCAACACAGTTTGAAACTCAGGTTACTTCTATTGTCTAGACAAAGAGAGTGTCAAATATGACTGTTTTGTATGAAAAACTGTAGATGTATTGATTATATTGGCCACCACTGTTTACTAGGAACTATTTCAGCCAAAAATAGAACCTTCTGATTGAAAATCAAATCCTTCAACGAAATCTTAAGTATAAATGTTAGACAACAGTTATAATAAATGCAAAGTGAATTTTGATAAAATCTGACATACAGACCCATTATGCAATCTATATCGACTACTACTGGTACTGAAGTCAACCTCAATAAATGTTATGATTTCAGAAATTTACCTGATTACATGTTTACCTTACTTCTAACCCAACTAACAAATTCAATTTTAAGGTACACTTGAAGAAGTTTTCAAGACTCATTTGATAAAACCACGCATAAAACAAGATATTCTACATAACATTGATAAAACAGCCATAAAACCCTCTTAAGTTCCAAAAGGCCCATACTACAGGAGGTTTTCTAGACTATTTCCCAAGGTTCGCTTAAAACTTGATAGTTTTATCGGTGCATACTTGTAATGACATTCAAGACATACTTAAAACTATGATAAAACTACCACAAGTTTTGATAGTTTTATAATTTTCCTCTTTATGAATACTTCCAGTCTGTCACAAATATGCTTCGAAGATTCCATTTTTCGATTCGTTCTGCTGAATGGGGACTTTTTTTTGTTTATAGTTGAGTAGAAGCTACTATATTTCTCTTCCAAAGTGGATACGTATGTAAATTAATTGTCAAGGTGACCATAAATGCATCTGTTTTTTGCCTGCGTTTGATGAATTTTTCACGCGACATTCAGTTTATTGGTGTTTCATAACATAAAAGTTCGAATATGTTAATGCGCTTCTGAATTATTGCTAGAACACTGACTTATTTAAAAAATAAAACAAATAGTAGCAAATTCAACTATTAGGTGAAAAGGCTGACAAATTGTTAGATCTTGAATAAATTGTGTCTACAATCCATTTTATGTTTCAAAATGTATTCTAAACAGCATTGTTTGTTCGTACCATTGGAAAAATGAGAGTTTTGTTGCATACTTATGAAAATGGCTACCATTCCGAGGGAATCCAGAATAGCCACGCTTGCCATTTTTTCAATGGTTTTATCGAAAACTATCATAAACGCAAATAAAACTTATATTGCTTGCACAAGACTTACAGCTTTTTTGAGGAGCGCGATAAGTTCATATTTATTTTTTCTGTTCTTGAAAAAGATAAGTAACGCTTGAATAAAACTTGTTTGAATTGCTAAAGGTAAACAATTCTTTCATAATATAGCCATAAGATCAGTGTGAAAAAGGCACATCATAAACAAAGAAATGTGTACGTGCAAATCAAAAGTGCCTATGCATAATTGTTTTTCTTAGTCATAATTACAGCTTATAATTTATTGTTTTTATTCACCACCGGAAGTCGATAAAAATAATTAACTTGAATATGCTAACAATGGTTTTGGGAATAATAACAGGTAGTAATATTGCCTCTATGGCGGAAACATCTGTTGAGCGAAACATGATTTTTCCTCTTGATCTATATGCTTAACCTATCGTCGGAAGAAGTGCGCTGTGTAGTAGATCACTGAGAGATTCCAGCGCACTACTTCCGACTTTAGATTTAACGGTGGTGGAAATACGATAACGCATTGCGATAACGCACTACCTGGGACGTTAGGTTTATCAAGAGTTATGTTTTTCGGTTTTCAACTGCCGACACATTGACCATTTAATTTGATTCGTTACAAAAAATAGGACGCATAACGCATAGACCCTTCTGATAAGTCTCAGTAGGCTGCAAATCCAATGGAATCTAGCGATGGTAAACAAAATATTGGTCGTTGGTGGCTGAGATGAAGGAGTACTCAATATATTGGATAGGTTTTTATTGAATTTCCGCTTGAACCATCCACTATTTTATATTTTCTTTCACCTATGGGCGTCCATCGTCCAGTTTGTTTACTTTTCACATAATGTTCTTTCTCAAGAGTATATGCTCTTATTCGAAATCAAATGGTTCTAAGAGCGTTTTATGGCAGCATTTTCAAGATACATTTATCTTAAAGAAGAATGTCATATAACTTTTTCAAAACTTTATCAGGTTTTATGAAAGTTGCGAAACGATGTCTTGAGAGGGAATCAAGTTATCTTATAAAATTACTTATAAGGTGAATTACACTTATAGATGATGTAGTTTTATGGAGGTTTCTTCAAGTGTTTTTTATCACTCCTAAGAACTGTTAATCAGTTACAACCACCTTAACTTGGAAAATGCCCTGATAAAACCAGATGATCTCCATAATGCTTTTATAAAACTACCATAAAACATGAATAAAACCAATTTGCATTTGAATTGTTACTTGGGAAAGCTACATTTTCGAAAATATTATCGTTAATGAATAAACTTCTATCTCCATATTTTGCTTATAGACATTCATTAGCTTCGAAACTTTGTAATCAATGATGGGAGTCTATACTCTACTAAATTGTTCGTACAGAGAGAAAATAATACCGTGAATTCTAAAATGCGCTCATAAACAAAACTCATTATTGTAAAACCTTTTTTGAATAATAAAATTAAAATACGTACACAGAAAAGTGTTTCAAATCTTATGTTTCAACATAACAGGCTCTACATTTAACTGTCGCTATTATTTTAGTTATGAATCTAGAGGTTTTAATATTAATAGAATTGAATTATTAGAATTTAGAATTGTTTAGGGCACAGGCGTTGGGCTTTTTTAAGCAGTATTTCGAAGCAAACGCATTTAAAAAAAAATTAATAGTGTATATATTCAATGATTGGGTGTCCGCCAAAACATGCTGTTAAGAGGATCAGCATACGACATCTTACCGGGTTTCTCTGCGAGGTTGTTAAGTAAACAACGACGAGAAAAACCACTACTGGTAAAAATGAGAAGTTGTGTTTTTAAAAACCTCTAATTGGAATTTGGCTTGTAAAAACAGAGATTTCACATCGCAAGAACCATGATGTGCCTTTGAGCTCAACGTAGCAGCTGGTACTTGCTCGTTAACGAAAAAGTTGAACACATACAACTATGGCAGACCATTCGACGAGCGGACATCGATCAGTGTTTACACTGCAATGCAGCAACCGAATCCCTGAAACATAAACTATCTGAGTGTCCACGGCATGGTTGCACTTGCAGAGAGTGCTAGCGACAACCCTGCATGAACATAGGAGTCTATCTTTCGCGGAACTGATACATCCAAGTTTAGACACCGTAGAAAGAAGGCCAAAAATCAGAAATACTCAAACATTTTATTAATTACATCACCTTTGTCATGTCTTGTGACAATGTAATAGACGTTGGTGAATTGGATTTCCATTTATAAGTTGAATTGTGATTAATTGTATTGTAATTAGTTTTTAAACAACTTTGCAAAATAAACAACATTTTATGAAAAAAAAAAAAATGAGGAAAGGTCGTAAAAGGTGCATTATCCAAGAGCAAGGGAATGTAGATTTACGCTATCAAGGCTATCTACAAAAATTGGATCCACAAACAATAACAGAGATGCAAACTTCAAAAAATTAATTTAAATTTAGATCTCTTTAGATCTGCTTAAAGCCTGTTCACGTTAAATTCCGGACACCAAAATAATCGCAGTGAAAAAAAAAATGCAACAAAACCGATTGTTTATTTCATAATAATAGAGTTTTATTAACAATAGAAGCAGTTGATTAAGATGTTAATCCTTCTTTCTGTAAAATTCTCTAATTTTCTGTGCTACACCTTCAATCCGGTTCCGAACGGTATCCTCAGAAACGCCCGTCGTGACGATTCTCCATCTTCTCTTGAAATCATCGGTACCATTTGCTTTCTTGAACATAGTTTCGAAGAGTTTCCGCTTGACTAGAGCCCAGTACTTCTCTATTGGGTGAAGTTCTGAACAGTTTGGTGGATTGACTGTTTTTGGAACGTATTTGACCTATTGTACCTTATACCATTCCAGCGCGGATTTCGCATAGTGATAAGAGGAAAAAACCTGAATCAATCCACCGATGGTGTGACTGAACCCTTCTTACACTTTATCAGAATTACGAACTCAGATGTGGCCAATATGGTACTGGATACATATTATCATCAGAAATTCCAGGAAGGTCCAGGAATATTCGATATGTCATATTTTGTGTTTAAAAATGGTACCGTTCGACAATCCTTAACGTACTGTTCATCGATGTGATTAAAATATAACCATTAATAGTCTTTAATGACATGTTTCTGTTAGTTATATAAAAGGAGAAATTACATAAATATTAGCAATTTCATATAATCGTCAATTTTGATTATCGATATGGATTCAATATGCTTAATAAGTACAGGTTCGTTGAAAATTGGTTATATTAAATGGAGACTTTGTGAGATTTTCGAATATACTCGTTGCAGTTCAAAACCAGACCACTCGAGCCAATCGATGCTGCTCTAATTCTATACAGTCGCATAGTGTGGCTAGTTCGCTGTATGTGCTATACAACGCAACAGATGCGACACAATAGAATGCAAGCGGCATCGATTGGTGTGATTGGTCTTGTTCGGTTTTGCACTGCAACGAGTATATTTTCATCTCACAATTATGTGCTCTCAGGTATTGTTAATCGGTCCAAATCTACTCCCAAGCATTTTTAAAAGATACCAAGTCTCTCGAATAAAAAAAAAGTGAATGGCCAGACAAACTTTTTTGCTGTTGTTTTAAATCCTTCCAAGTCAGCCCTCCAACGTTTTATAATAATGCCAATGAATATCTTCCATTAAATTCTGTAAAAAACCTCAACAGTATGCTTACTGTTGACGTAAATCAGTCCGAATCGACTCTCAAAATATTTTGTCTTCCAAAGGAAAAACCACAATCACACTGTGAGTGACCTCAACTGCTTCTTTAAGGACATACCAGATCAAGTCCCTCTCACTTCGAAGTTTTCTGAGCACAAACCACAAATACTGTTAGAACTTTAGGTGTGAAATTTTTAAGAATTGTTTGCTCCACTGCAGTGCACTGGGGCATCCATTGAGTAGCCATTTGAGTGTTGTTTGTTTTGTTTTGTTTGTCATTTTTAGTCTCAGAAATCGTGAAGTGAAAATTCCCTCTCGTGATTCAAATTTTCTACCTTGTTGATGGTGAGAGGGCTTATCTCATGCTATAAAGATGCATGTGAGACCAAGAATTTGACCAGTAGTGAGTAGTCATTTTTACACTGCTACGTCGTAGAACGTTTATATAAAGGCACTAACATCAGGTGTGATACTGGCGGGTTAAGCCACAATTCACTCTTACTTTCAATCCTAGGGAAACTACTAAATGTCAAAGTTATTGCAACATCTTCGAAAAGGGTGTATGTTTTAATAGGGGTAATTATCTGACTGTTCGAAGTGAAGCACATAGTCATAGAAAAGTGTTACTTAAGACGGACGAGGACAGGCTGGTACATTAGAAATAGGACGCTGAGGGCCCGCCTAGGATACAGCATTTCAAGTAATATAAACCTTTCCATGCGGAATATTCACAATATTCTAGGGTTATCGTTTTCTAGTTACCTCTTTGTCTGCATAGTTCGAAGATTTCAAACACAGCACATCAAACCGGCCGTTATAATTTAAAGTTTGTGGGTGGGTGTAATGCGAGGCTATGAGATTGTATCCCTCATATCACATTATAAATTAATAGAAAGGAAAAATAAAAAATAAACCGGCTAGATAGGAGGTACCCCAGTTCTACCTCCTATCCATGAATTTGTGATAACAACTAAATCCCAAGATGTAGAGTAGACTGTAATGCTTTGTTCATACTACAGCGTTGCAACATAATACAAGCCTATCTTGATGACATATTCCTTGTATATACTTTTCAAAACACCCTTGTATTATGTTACAAGCCTGTAGACATACATCTTGGGGTTGACTGCAGTACTACTAGTTGTCAACATAGACTACATCAAAGGCCTGAATGTCATCCCTATGAATTATTGTTTGGTAATTTACATCTTTTTGAAATCTAGGCACTACTGCATACGGCCTGGAGATAACTTCAGCACTGGGGGTTAATTGCAGCTTCCATTTTACGACTGCATAACAAAACTTCATCGCGAGAGGATTGAAACAGAAATTTTGAAAAAAACTACGGTCCAATACCAAATACTTCAACTAGTGCTCAAGCGGCCAACATAGGCTAGTGCTTCTAAGGTATTGGTCGAAGTAAAGGTGACGTTGGGAAGTCTTGACAACCAAGCTGTCACGCAGTTCCAGCTAGATACTAACCCCCCCCCCAAAAAAGAAATCGTTAAGTGAAAATTAACCTAACCTATAAATTATATCGAAAGAGGACTTCCTCCAGTTTCACCCTAAGGCTTGAACGCAGTGATAACGGAAGCGGAACGGCGACGGCAACGGAAGCACCCAATCTGACTAATCCACAGGACTGAAGCGACTGTCATCCACGAACAACAATCGTGAAGCCGAAAATTTGGTGCTGCGTGTGGTGCTAATTTGACAGCTCAGTTTTCTTGAAGGCTGTAGGCAGCAAACATAATATACGCGGTGGAAGTTGGCGTAATTTTCGTTAATTTGATTCCGTATTGTGATTAGTGCAGTGATTATCACAACGATAGTATTTTTTCATTGTTTATCAGTCAGGTATAATAATATTTTATCTACATTACTGATACTAGTAGGTTGATAGAAGAAATATTATAAGTAATTATAATTCGCTGTGAACCGAGCTTAAAATGTTCAAATCGTCACTAGCGCCACACCAAAAGTAGCAGGCTTCAAGAACTAACGCCAGCTTCAGTCCTGCTTGGTGGATGGAAAACTGATTTAGATCCAAATTTATTCCAATTAGACACGCCGACGCCGTTTGCGACAACTGTCAAACTTGATGTTTTGACCTTAACTGTTGGTATAAAACGGATTTGAAGCTTTATTAAAACCTTTTCAATGCAACATTTACTTCACACTTTGTGAGTGACCCAATGACATCCTTACCGTTGGTTTAAATTGTTTAAAACTAACTATATAGAGAACAATCTTACAACAAAGATAAACAAGAATTCAGCGTATCGTTTGCCAAAAGACTCCCAACCCAGGCCTTCTATCCAGTACCACCAACATATCACAGTGATTTCTCGTGGAACCCTCTGAGCCGGTGCTTGTATTGCCTTAATTTAGAGACACCCGTTTTTACACTTTGTGGATGTATATTAGTACCAAGCATCATCTGTTGATTCTTTGTGTATTAACAGCCGATCTTCTTGAACGATGACCCGAACACCGAAATAAACGATGGATTTTAAAGGATGAGTAGAATTTCTTCTCATTGAATTGTACGTTAAAGCAAGCGTAAACAACCAAATCAATTGCAATAGTTATTTCATACAGCAGTCCTGATCCTACGACATATCGCTAAAGTTTCCATGAAACATGGTATGAAACATGAAACATGGAATTAATACCAAACATAGCATTTACTGACCATTAAATAGTGCAGCAAATAATATGTTTACTTCACATTGTGTATTCAATGAATCTATCAAGGTTTTTTTCAAGATGTTCAGGTCAATTCGGCTCCGGAGTTTGCTTGGTATTTTTTGCTTCCTGTCGTCAAATTATTTCTATTTTTTATTTCAATGCTGGCCCTGTATTTTTAGGCAAAATCACGAGTAGATGCTGATTTGTTTTCCTGATTAAAATCGACGACTTTTTGGTTCAATGTGGGATTGCTGGAACCGTTCAGTTCTTGACTGATCCTGCAGAGTGTACTGCTCACCATACTTTCCAATCACTCGTTTTGCACTTGCTGCATGCATTTTGACCTTTTTGCCAATCTGATTGTACGTTGCACCAAATGTGCAGAATTTTTTTTCAGTTTCAATCCGCTATAAAATGTACGCACTAGTTTTTTAAAAAGTAAACAACTGTAGGTCATGTTCGTTGATATAATGGGAAAAACGTGTTCACAAGGAGCTCAGCTGCGTTATGTTTTTGAGAAATATTCAACAGCTTAATCCCAAATAAGTGTTTGCAATGACCCATCATTTAGGGGGATACAGCTTCAGAACTTTCATTTCCTGAAACATTAAGTTTCAGCACGAAGCCCGACTGATCCATTGGACCTAAGAATCAATTCAATTTCCTTACCCATATAAACTTCTCCTTCTTCGCAAGTGCCAAATAACCTGCTCAGATTTCGCACAAATCGGCAAAACCGTTTCAACCTCGCTAAATAAAAACAACAATCTGCCAACGCTGCTGAAAATGTGACCGGCCAAGAAACTGGCGCGCTCTGCCATACTTGAGCGAAGCCATGGCCCGTACGCACTTTGTGGGGGTAGTCCTGTACTGGCAGTCCGAGCGTGCGGTCCATTTACTAGAGCGATTTCGCGAGCGGCTTTTTCATTACCCCAAAATAAATAAGAAACACCAATGTTGTAGAGAAACGAAAAGCTCGAACCCCCTAAAAAACTGGCCCTTCGATTTCGGAGCGGCGGTGGTTAGTCCGTGCTTTCTTTCATTTCCCCATTTGGCCCGTCACCGTCATCCGCCGTTGAAGTGATTTAAACGTGATTGATGCCGCGAGATTAAAGTGTGTCCAAATATTACGAGTTTTAGCGTGCTGAAGAAAAGAGATTCCGATTGAGGTCAAGTGTCGAGCGATGGCTTTCCGTAGAATATCGCGAATCTGCTGGCAGCAGCAACTGACCAGAACGAGCCGCCACAGTGTTCCTCAACGGATTCTAGCGGTAGCATCCGGAAGTGCCACTCATCGGCGGCAGATTAGTTCCAGCTCGACCGTGGGGGAGAAATTGGCCACGGCAACCAAGGCGGTCCAGAAGCACGATTGGAACCGGGCCGTGAGCGAGGCGGAGAAGATCGTTGGCTACCCGACGTCGTTCCTCAGTCTGCGCTGGCTGCTAAGCGACGAGATAGCAAACGTAGCGCTTCATCTGCGCAAACTGGTTGGCAGCAATCATCCATTGTTGAAAACCGCCAAGTAAGTTTTATGCTACGTTTTACTTATTTTGCTTGTTTTATTTTTACGGGGGAATCCTGTTTTGCAATTTGCAATGTGGTAAGTTTTGTGAACTGCGACGATGTCGAAGGGATGATAACGTAGATCGACGGGTCAATTGCCAACCATTGAAGGTCGACCGGAATCGTGGGTTTGTCACTTTTACTAGGATGGCTTAAGCTCGGTGAATGGTTGACTCAGCAGATGAAGTTTCAGGAAGGTTGTAAGCACGAAAGATAATACAGCACAAGTGAAAGAGGGATTCAAGGCTGTGCTTCTATTTTGCACGTTTTGCCAAGGAGGCGCATGATATTGTACTTAGTTATGAAGTGCGCATCCGTTTCAATATAGAAGCGATAGAAATCGCTTGGATTTCAACGCTTCTACTTTGTGCAAAGGCAAACGCAGATTTGCCGGGTTTGTGAAAAATATGATATCCTAAAATGTTCAAATTGCTGTATTTGATTTGTTTTTTTTATCAAAAATGTTGCAACCTATGGTACTCGAGGAGTTAAAATTTCGCAATATATAACTCATAGCAAGTGAATAAATTTGTTCATATATTCCTTATCGTAGGTGGATATGGAAAAAATACACATCAAAATATAAAATTGAATATCGCATCAAAGTTAAGGCACACCAATCATAAACCAGGTCAAAAATACGATGCTATATTTAATATGTATATTTCACGAATGCACATTTTGAATCTTCACAAAATTGACGTAAATTGATGTAATATTACCTATCATTTTTGTAAGATTTTCGGTTGTTCGTATTTTTGTCCGCTTCACGCTGTTCTGTTAAGGTTTTCTAAGATTTGTTTTGCTGTTATTTTGAGTATTTACACCAAAAACTGTGGTTTTTTTTTTGAAAAACTGCCATATGATTACTTTTTACCCAAGACGTAAAATATGATTCGAATTGGGTCGATAAGTTGTTCCGTTCTAAAATTATTGCCGAAAACAAACCGTGTAAAAAAACGTTTGAAAAAATACCTGCTTAGAACCTATATAGGGTATGTGTCCCTTGACTCAGCCTAATATGCAACAATCGATTACATTTTTCATTGTAACTGATAAAGTATTTGAGCTGGAAACAAAATTTAACTAGCCATACACTTCCTAAGATATGTTTAATAAGCCATCTGGTAGTATGTATCACGAAAAGTTACACAACTCGTTTTATAAAGTCAGAAACTTTCTAGGGATATGGATGTAATGTCGGTCTATGGGTACCAAATTGGGTCTAATCATGAATGCAAGTTCGTCCCATTCGATTGATTTTTTATAAAATGCAATCTTCGTACGGGTTTCTTCCTGATTTTTTTATTTTTGGCGTTTCCAGCTGTAATCGCTCTACCCAACAAACAATTTCACAAATCAAACTATACTTAAACTGCTAAGAAACACTTTAGTGATTTTTACATGTGATTTAGCGGTCATTCGACAATCAAACCATTATAATTCACTCTACACATATTTTTTTCCTTTAATTTGTGTAAGGTGAGCCATATGAACAACATTAAACCAGAACTCAGACATTTGTATTGTAAATGTTACCAATAACAACATTTTTACTACGCTTTTCATACAACAGGCCATATATGGGAACATAGAAAAAAATATTGGGTCCACTATTTGCTTGTTAAATCAGTGTTATTTTGCCTATGTGACCTGTTAGTTTATAACATGTGACTATATTCTGTACATCTTGGCTGCGTTATTTGGTTTATAGGTTCAATTTCGGCCAATTTAGTTCATTCGAAGATCGTATAGATAATTTGTTCAGCTTAACCAGTAAAGTCATGGTGTCTAGAAAGTCAAGGAAATCGAAAACTACGCGGAAGTGAACAACTATAAATTGATTAATTATGTCTCAATTGCTTTGAAATAAATCGGTCATGCTGATATCAACATGATTTTGTTGATAATCGAAGAAATAATGACATATTCGGTACATAGGCCGAATCAAGGAGCTAGGCTAACATTACATCCCGTTACCCTATCTATTCTTGTTTGAAACCAACAGTTTTCCAATTGTTTTTCAATAGTGACTTAGTGACTTAATAGAGCCCATATAGATTGTATCAATGAATACCAGAGGCCTACCATAAATATTGACTGATAAATTAACGATTGCCAAACATGAGGCGGATCAGAAAGTGGTGGATCACCTAGGCTATTATGAGAAAGAGTGGTTAACCTTTCCAATAATTATGCCGGTAAGTCCTGAGTTCATAACCATCAAGCAATCAAAATGGCATCAAATTAGGAGTCGAACAGCTCTTTGAATGTTTATGGACAATCAAAAATACCATTAAATTTGCAATGACTGGAAGGTCTCCACCAGACACAAGTTTCGTCAGGATAAAGCTAACTAGAACCAGTTTCCTGTTTTTCCAAGTCTATGGCTTGCATCCATGCGGAAAATAATGTTCCGCTCGATGTGTTTTTAGAGAAATAAAAAATGCATATGTAAATCCTCTGACCAATTAGAAGATACGTGAGAAGTTGATGCAAATTAATAGTATAAAACCGGGAGGTTTGAGATGTAAAGTTTGTTAAAAATAGACTGCTTTAAAGTATCCTAGATGGTTTGAGCTGTTTAGTGGAATACTTGTAACTATAATTTAGAAGAAAAATTAGTAATCTCCATTTAATTCCAACTACCTTTGCTTATCTTCGACAGATACGCGTATTTCGTCTACAATGTGCAGACTTCTTCAGTGTCTCGTACTCAAGTCGTACTCGTAGTCGAGTTATTAGTACGAGACACTGAAGAAGTCTGCACATTGTAGACGAAATACGCGTATCTGTCGAAGATAAGCAAAGGTAGTTGGAATTAAATGGAGATTACTAATTTTTCTTCTACATTATAGTTGCTTTAAAGTATCCAAAAGTAGAGAACGAAACTTTTTTAAAACAAGTCATAATAAGAAGATAAAATTAGACAAGTGATACCTCACTTTTTAGGAAAAACATTGAAAAACAAAATCGAACTTATTAGCAGAAACGGTTGTAATTGAAAACATAGGAATACTCTTGATTTGATGACCTTAAAAATAAGTGAGAAAAAAACTGAAATACTTTTTCAAACTATCTCTAGTGAATGTAAAAAATGTCTTTAAGTTTCACTAGAAAAACCTTATCCTTTGACTGACTAGGCCTCTTTTGTCTGCAACACCGTCTACAGAGGTTTTACAGATTGATCACATGACACTCACTTGATTTGACTGCATAATTATCCTAGGAAGTGTGAGTGTCTTTTTCAGTGTCGTGTACTAGTCGAGTATTAGTACACGATGCAGAAGAAGTCTGCACATTGTAGATGAAATACGCGTATATGTTAACCAATAAAGGTAGTTGGAATTAAATGAAAATACTAATCTTATTTTATTGGAAGCAATGTTTATAAGGAATATTTACAACATTTCTCTTAGAACATCACATCCCACATTGTACTTCCTAATGAGCTTCAAATGTTTCTCGAACATGTCGCAAGCGGCACATACGAACTGCATGGTAATTTTGTCTCAAATTATGAGAATTATCATCTTGAGCTGCCCTAAGTTGCTGACCTTGTATCTGTTCAGCTTCGACATCAAATAGGACAAAATAAAACGGAAAATCTGTAGGAAAATTAGGTGCAATGACATTTATATGAGGTCCGGCCCAAAAGACAGCTTGCATGTAACTAGACATGAGATCTAGTTACAGATATTGCACTAAACAGCTCAAACTCTCTAGGATTCAGCTTGCTTGTGTTAGAAGAAAAAATATTTAAATATTGCAATCGAGTGATGACGTCATACTACCATAATATTATTAGAACGTGCATGGGATTAATGGAAGTGATCAATATAAAATGTTTCTTGAGTTTGTCTTTGGATTTACCTGACCAATAAGATTCCCATAGCTTATCCATTTCCTTTCCAGAAATATTCTCGATGTTTTGAAATGCAAAAATACGTTCTTTTTATGTCGAACAAAAATAATACCACACTCTGCTCCGCCCTATTCTATGTAGTACTTACAATTGTAAGAATAAACAAAAAGGTGTTGATCACTTCACGGAGAAAAAAGATTGGTAAACGCAAACATATTATAGTTTCATTTAACCAGAGTTTCATGTTGCATTGGGCACAAATATCATATTAGTTTGATTTGACTACCTACGGTGGTTAAAACAATCTAAAATTTTGATTAATTGTTTCGGGAAATAAACAGTTAAGTTCAACTGACATCCGTTTGAATTTACTATAATGTTGGTTGTTTCATTATGACAGCTACGAAACAAACAGATTTGTTATTTGGTTCTACCAACACCTATGGTTTGTTTTAAACAAATTTGAGTATGATTTGATCTGAATTGCAGTTTGAAACAAACGAACGAAATCGGTTGAAACAAGAAACATTTCCATTTACCTACATTTCTTTTGTAATAATTTTTATAATATATATTTTAATGCTAACAAACATTAGAAAAGCGCACATTTACATATTTAGACCTCTCTCAGTCTTAAATAAATCTACAAATGTTAATGCGAGCCTTTCTACCATTTTCAGGTTATTATTATAAAAATATTGAATTTTCACCTGCGACGAAAACTTACGCGAATAAAGCATGTAGCGGGACCGGACGCAAAAAGAAGTAACCCAAAAAAAAAAATAGTTTGTTTTAAACTAAACTTTCAGTTATTTCTTCTCCAAATAATATTTTAGTTTGATTTAACCACCGCTTTGCTTGTATCAATCTAAAATTTTAATTCGTTTCTCTGAGTCAATGCAACCTGTGTTATGGTAATAATAAACACCCTTCAAGGTGGAAACAACAAAAATAGTAGTTTAGAACAACCATAATTCGTGTTGTTTTGTGGTAACATATTTAGGTAGAAACAACTAATCTGCCTGTTTGTTTCAAAACAAAATCTTTGGTTTAAAACAACAAAACGGGTTTTTAAAACAACTAGTTCTATAGTTTGGAAGTCAACAAACAAGTTTGTTGTTTCAAACGGGACTGTTTTTTCTCCGTGTTGTTAGCTCTAACATGAATAAAAAAAAACCACAAAGCAACAACCACTTACTTCTACGAACTTCAACTTTCGGAATTCCGTGCAATTTGACGGAGAGGCTATCTTTGGTAATGCCGTAAGTTGTTATTGGGGAAAAAACTAAATGTTGATCACTTTTTTTAGAGAAACAGAATTTATACAAGAAGAATGACGTCACCGCTTCGATGTCCTTCGATGATTTTCTCACGGTAAATCTGAAGTATGCAATTATGACTTCAAAGTAGGCACTTTGTTTGAAGACTGGAATTATGCATAAAATACCTAAAAAGGTTTTATGCAAAAATGCCTAAAAAGGTTATACGTCAAAAAGTGAATAAATTTTAGGCATTTTGCAGCATGTGAAAAAGATTAAAAATTATGCATATTTAAAATGTAATTATGCATAGAAACAGGTCACTTATGAAATGAAGATGAATATGAAATTCAGCGCCAATATCTCTCAAGCTTGGATCTGCTTTTTTTTTTGTATTTATCGACATTCTTTATTGATTTTTCTCAAGACCCCACATGCAAATAAAATACAGCATAAGTTAGGAACATGTTTCTTATTGCTGGGATTGATGATTTGCAGGAGTAAGTTTTCATCTATGATTCCAGTATCAATAGATATAGATCAATCTAAGTGATCTAATTAATGCCTTGTAACCTGACCATGACAATGGATTCAGGTTTGTCTAGCAAGAGCCCATTTTTATTTAATTTTCACTTTTTTCCGGTTAAAACACTAGATCTAGAACAAATCTTTATTTTCACTTCGATGATAGCCTTTTCTTTATGCATTTTTTTCTATCACTCGAAAAAAGGAAAATGACTTAAAAGTATTCATTTTTTGGGATTAAAAAGTATGCATTTTTTGACGTAAGGAGGATGTTCATTGAAATGCATAGAATGTAGTCAAAAAATGACTACTTCAATTACCGCATGCGGTACATGAACATTACCATGCGACACTAATATCACTACTCGGACGTTCTGATCTATCTGGAAATACACGAGTTAAAGCAACTCCAGTAACTTCGCTTGACACAGGCGAACAGGAAGGTTTGGGTCATGGGCAAGTACAGTCTCTCCAGCTCCAGAGAGTAACTTCTTTGCTCCTTCAAACACTTTTCGATCCATTAAACTTCACGCCATCTTACAATAACTCGTACAAGGGTTTCAATCACTTGGCAAGACTTAAACAGAACTTGGCGCAATTTTTTTGTAATCCCACTTCTACAAGGGAAACTTGCACGAGTATACCAGGTCGATTTGAAATATACACAGCTGTACTCTCATTATGTGCATGAAAATCAATTTAAAATTACAAAATATTATCGACTGCGTAGTAATGTGCAATGAATGTTATGATCATTTGTTTCAATATATCATGACAATCGCCATTTGTAAAATTGCTATTTGGCATGTTGCTCTTGCCATAACGTTCACATAAAAAAATATATGAAAATTACTTATGATGTAACTAAACCACCACTGAAAACTCGTCGACATAATTAATCGGTGAACGTGAACGGTGAATGTTTCAAATCAAAATACCGTCAATAGCAAATTCATGTTAAACTGTATTACATTTCAAATAATGTTCTACCTCAAACTCATATTTGCAATCAATAACATAGATTTATCCTGTACAAATAAATGATTAATAAAAAAAAACATAGATTTATGTTAATAACTTTATAAGGAGTAAATTTACAGTTTACATTTCTGTACTGTAAATCTAACCCTGGTAGCACATTTGCTGCCATTCGGTTGAGATAACATAAATTTGACTTGCTAAGTTATAATCAAGTTACTACAACTAATTATAATCGTAGCTACTTGGGAAGGTCACTCTTGAATTTCTGTGGGATATGACAGAGGTAAATTTGTTACATCTAAGTCGTCATAAGTTTACATGTTTCGTTCGAACTGTGTTGCTTTATATTTGCACTTCGGAAGAATATAGAGATTGCCTAAATTTTCGAGCCTGTTTTGAAGTTGTACACAACATTTAAGCTATGCGACAAAGGGAAAGTTTAAACTATTTTAGGCACCATTGGCTGCCTATTTATAAAATTTGGAACGGTATGTTAGATAAATTCCAATCAAACAAATTCTTCAGCTGAGAAAATCAAATTGTTCGTCTTAACAAGGATGGTTTTTTATGGACCATGTTTGATCTATCTTCTTTGGACCTGTTGTAAAGCCCATTCCAACTAAGATAAAGTACCTTTAAGAGGTCGACAGGTAACGTTTTTACCGGAACTAAAATGACTATAACTGTGGAAATAACCTACTGATTTAGAATATTTTCACAGTTTTGGATTTAGGAACAACAACTCTCTCATATGACTGACGGACATCATCCATCTCTAAAAATACCGGATATCTGGAACCATGTTCCGAAAATGGTATAGTTATAAAAGATGCCAATACAATTATAATAGATGCCAATTTTGACAACCATTTTGATCAGATTCAATCTATATTTTCTGGTTATCGGTGGCCTCATGGGAACCTGCTTCAACGTGACTGTTTCTGAATCAAGTCACCGGATTATCGTATGGCAATCACACACTTTCCTGTTTATTCATTCCACAGATTTTGTATCATTATTGTTGGTTTTCTATTGAAACGACTAGAGGTATGCCATTTTCGGAACACGTTTTTTTCTGTAGACGGGTGATGTCCATTGGTCTTCTAAGGCAAATTAAAGAAAGCCGATGAGTTTCTGAATCCCAAGCTGTCATACCATCAATATTTCACTCCAGGATGATAAGTATTAACGAGATATGAGTTGTCACAAATCTTCAACATCCTGATATGAAAAACTAATGAAATATCATGTTTTGAAATCGAACAAAGCAACTGTTTTCCCTGTTGGACACATAACGGTTAATTTTGTGCAAAAATTCATTTACCTGCAACTAACGTCATATTTGAAACAGATATTAGTAGAAATTTAAAATCAATTATCTGCTAATTTCTTAGAATTTTTTACGGAAATCTGTAAAGTTTAATCGAATTCCCAACAGCTGAACGTTCGGAAATCCGATTTTACGGATTTCGGTAAAATTTTACCGAAATCCGGTAAATTTTTTACAGTTATCTGTAAAATGTCACCGAAATCCGGAAAATCGGATTACCGAACGTTCAGCTGTTGAGAATTCGGTAAAACTTTGTTCGTTAATGCATTTTCGGCACACATTAGCAATGATGATGATGGCTGGCTTATATCGTTCTTACCACTCAACGTAGTGCCTTACCAAAAGATGGATACCTACTAGATCAATCACAAGCACCTTATTTGGATCCGCCGCGTATTTGCGCCAACCGCTTGCCTACAAATTCAACACTGCACCCTTCATAGTACTTGCATAGACTAACTCTAAGACCAGTAAGTCCCATACAAAAACGTTTTTTTTCTTGGCTCAGTCAGTACTAGCACATCGGTCCCAAGCTCGGTCCCAAGCTTAATAATGCGCCCCTTATAATGAACTCACACGAACACACTCTCAACTATTCTGTCAAAATAACACAGCAAATCAAAACAAAGGCGCAAATATGTACAGCAAGGTGCTGACTTCAAGGTGTATTTCGGACCAAGGGGTTCTACAACAGTGAACCAATTTCAAATAGATAGTTGCATATTGATTGTTGGTACTTGTCACCTCCAGCTGCCAATCTAATACTGCCGCTCCGCACCGCTTCGTTAAGACCGAGCTACAACGGGGAACGCAACGGGGAACGCAACGGCGCGTTGCGGCAGCGTATGACAGTTAATCCTTATATTTAATGTCAGAAGCTGCCGCAACACGCCGTTACGCTCCCCATTGTAGCTGGGCCTTTACTGCTGAATAAACGAAGCAATTGGAGAAGGTGTACCCCTTATATATCGTTTTCTGTTGTATATGACACCTCCCTTACTTAAAATTGAAGTTTGTGATAGAAAAATAATGTGAACCAAATGAATTTACTCTGCAAAACGAAATTATAAGACATCACTTTATACTTACGTCATTTTTAATAGTTCAGTGCTCAAAATCTATCGTTTTCAATATTTTAATCGACACGTAGTAAAGGTCCCAATCGATCGATACAAAACTTTTTGAAATCCATCGTGAAATGACTGACTTATTAACGAACAAACAGTGAAAATGTTTTTTGACGCTTCAACTTTTTACCCTCGAAAAAACAGCTGTGATTGTTTAATAGAATAAAAATAGAATTGAATTTAAGAAGAAGATAACGTTTCTACTAATTCGTAGTAGCAGAAAATTTTTGAACGATACAATAGGTTCGAAAATAGTTTTTGTTTTGTTTCCAAACCATAAGATCATGGATTGGTCATACAAAAAAAAAAATGGATTTTTTTTGTATGATGATGAAAAGAAAATTAAATAGATAATTGCTTTTGATAAATTTCCCAAGGAAGGTATTTATTTAAGCTTACTTGCAAAAAAAATCTACACCCTTGCGAGCGGCCTTCCGGCAGTTATCCCGAACATTCCCCATGGTGGACGAAAACATGAGTGTAGGCATGTTTTTGAGTTCTTTCTTCGTTTTATTTATCGATCCCTCGTCAGTTTTCGCGACAAAATTGTTGGAGTAGATCTTACACTTCAGGTTGGCCCAGAAATTCTCGATGGGACGCAGCTGGGCGACGTTGGGCGGGTTCGCCTACTTTGGTACCACATCGATATTCAGCCGCTCCATCTCCTCCAAGGATCGCTTTGAGGTCCGGCCAGAACACCGCGTCTTCACCCTTATAGTATTTATTGATGAACGACGCAACTTCCGGCAGGCACTTCGTACTATAAATTTCCCCGTTCACGGCCAGTCTGGAGCGGAAGAAGAGCGGCTTTGACATCCCCTTCTCGCTGTTGAATGAACTTAACCTCGGCTCACTTCCTTCATGGGGGAAGTAAACTACGAAGTGCCCTGCCAGTCTTTGCTATCCAGGGTGAGAAATCGAGTTGACCATCTTATTCAGCCGGTGCCGCTGCGTCATTGCCTGCAGATTGCCTTCAGATTGCCTGCTTGCCTCCGAAACCAGTGGACGCGACTTCCGCTTCCTGCCATGTATGCTCATGTTCGCCGGTTTTTCACTGTTTGGCCAGTTGACCGGGCCCCGGCCAGGCCCGCACGCAGCGATGTAGCCACTTTTCCCTCGGTCTTCCTCTTCAGCATCCTTTTCAACTTCTTGGCGCTCAGGGTCGTCGGCCGTCCGGAACCGGGCTTTCTTTCGATGCTCTGATTGTTGTCTAATAGGGCCAAGGTGTTGTAGATGCCGGAACGGGCGTATCCGGCGTCCACAATCTGCCGCACGGTGTCCGTATTCGACGCGTCGGGGTGCCGTTCTTTGAACGCACACACTTCTGAACGGAGTTGCTTCACTGTTTTTGTCATCACGGTTAGAGTTCAACTGATAGAGCTGTCAAATTTTGTCTTTGAAAAACTAGAAGAATTTAAAATTAACACTTCATTTGATCACTTTTAAAAAAATAAAAAATAAAGCATTGAACACTTTTTCAAATTTTCGCTAGTAAACGCGAGCAAATTTCTTTGAATTCTACTACGAGCTTATCTTTTGACAGATAGGCCTATTTCGTCTGCTACTTACAGACTTCTTCAGTGTCGAGTAATCGACTTGCATTCGACACTGAAGAACCCTCCCAACACGCCAGAGCTCCACCCAATCGAGCAATAATGGGCCATCGTCAAGCGGAACCTTGAGAAGACTTAAAAAGCTGTTGTTGAAGCGAGAAACAAACAAACGAAATACCCGGCAATTCGCATTCGGTAAAAAGGAAGCTTAGCTGAATATTTCTCCTGTATTCTGTATGAACTAAACTTGAAAAAGAAAAAGAATTTGACTTATTAATAAAAACTTTGATCGACTTACACACATTACTGTTTGACCAAATTTTGATCGGAACACTCTTCTAGCAAAACCAATATCAGGTTATATTAGCTTAGTTATATAAACGATGTTGCAACGGATTGATAAACTGTTATTCAAATCTTTGTTGGACTGTTTAGATTTGGTTAAATAAAAATACTTAAATAGCTTTTACTAAGCATGTTATTCAAACAAAATAAAACACTCTATAGAAAAACATAGTTGCTCAGCTCATATCTCAGCTCAATTTCTTATTCAGCTACGAAATTCGTAATTCAGCTTTAATAAAGCATATATGCGTATTTACTGCTTTCGTTTGTTTGTTGGGTATGTTCTGACTATATACATAGTGTCATGTTAATTAGTAGGAAAGTTCCATGGACCTTAATTTGAACCGAATGCGAACGTCTGAGGTCGTTTCTCAAGTGCAGTCCGAACTTTAGGTTGGATGGGTATAGACTGACATTACATCCATATCCTTCGAAAGTTTTTGCTCCAAAAAAGAAAGTTTACAAGTCCAATAAGCATGTTCAGATTGTATCGTTTATCTGTTGAAGTTAACTTGTGAATAGTGCAAATTTTCGACTGATCTACGATGTATCGTTTATCCATCGTACTGAATTACAAACTAAATCGAGTTTACATCATTAGACTTTTAAATTTTTTAATTCGAATTTTTTATTACGGATTAAATCGCATAGGATGTCGCATACCAACTCGTTTCAGAAAACCATGGAATTCGCAGGTATATGGCCTCCACTTATATAAACATCGAACCAGTATTTAAACGATCAATTGGAATATTTTGATCATTTGAATCAACTCTCTTCAATTCGGCATAATCGAAATTTAAATTCTTATTTGAAGAGGCTGTTTCGATGGTCACCTTGACTGTATTTAAATATTTGCATGACCTTTGCAGGCAGTTGATTTTGCCTCTTTCATATTATAATATGATAACATCATTATTAGATTAATACATTTCAGTTTTATGGAGGATAACTTTTGAGGTTTCAATACTCCACCATGCTTTCGTCAGTTTGACTGCAATGAAGTATGAAGCAGCCTACTAGGCCAGAAACCTAATTCAGCTAACACGCGAACAAACCGTGTTTACACTGATGAAACATCGGTTTTTCGCTCAATACAAGCCGAAACATTTGATTTGAACGAAAAATAAAAAACGCACCTCTCTTCACGGTTCCAAGCATAGCATTTTTCACCACCGGCAAAATGAAAACTTCATTCGATATGGAAAGTAAAACCAAATTTGCTTCCACCCGTCTAGCGCGCCGAAAAATATGGGCTGACCGCCAAAACAGTTACAAACCTGAACCGAACGAACGAAGAAACACTCCGAATGACCGGATGGAAAAGGAAATATAAAATTGCCGAAACTGCCCACACATGGCGCGCCATGTCGATTGAGAAGAAGTTTACACGCAAAGTCGTATTGTGCGGTTTGTTTTTAATTCATATTTTTACCGTTGCCAGACACGTTCCTTCGTAGTGACGAGTTGCGCTGAATATTCGTACAATTGGACAACAAAGGATAAATATTTAATTACGGAAACAAGTCACGTAAAAATGTTGATGCCAATTCTTTGTTTATCGCAGTGCTATGAGATCACACCCAAGACTATAATGATATGAACTCTTTCCAGAACACTGATCTACAACGACAAGAATCAGCAAGCCTGGGGATTGATCGTGCTGTTGGTATCCAAGGCAGCCGGCCATGCCGATTCCATTCCGGAGATGGAACAGGACAAAAGTGCCGGAGTGCTACATTCCCAGCGGGCGCTGGCCGAGGTCACGGAGATGATCCGTACGTCGCATCTGATTCACCAGGGGATGATCAATTTACAAGCGATGGACAACGCCGGCAACGATCTGAGCGGAGATAGTGAAATGATATTTGGCAACAAAATGGCACTGCTTGGAGGCGATTACCTACTGGCCAATGCCAGTCAGCAGATTGCTTCTTTCAGGTATGTAGGTATGTAATGCTCCAAAAACTCAAAACAATAACATGTTTTTCGGCTTTCAGAAACCAAGATTTGAACATGCTCATTTCGTCGGCCTATCGCGACTTGGCTGAGTCCAACTTCATCGGGGAGCGAGACGAACAGAATTACCCTCTCCCATCCAAACCGGATTCAGATGTCGGTGGAAAGTCTTCACCGGATTGCACCCTCGAAGAGCTCGGTTTTGGTGACTTAGAAGATAACACTCAACCCATGAGCATGGAAAACGCCATGGGAAATCCCGAGAAGGAATGGTCCCTTCGGCACGTACTCGGCGGAGGAAGCCTCCTTGGAAAGAGCTGCCAAGGAGCGTTGATGTTGGCTGGACAGCCGGAGGAACTGCAAAAGCAAGGATACCTATTCGGCAGGCATCTTTCACTGGCGTGGCAAGCCTGTATCGATTTGCAACCATTCCTCTCGAACAGTTTGCCACTGGGAGCTCAATTCAGTCTGGTCTCGGCCCCTGTGTTGTTCCACCTGGAGTTCGACCCCAGTATCTACGCCGAAGTTGAGAAAGGCCGCAGTTCGGTTGACGAAATAGATTACCGAAATCTACACCGATCGATCGGTACCGGGCCGGGAGTGGAACGGACGAAAAACCTCATGAGGAAACATAGTCATGCGGCTATGCAGGTGCTGGATCGCTTGCCGCCGTCCGATGCGCGAACAGCTCTGCAGAATATCATTCTGGCCATGCAGGAGCTGTGAGGAGTGTTGGGGGACGGAAACCCTTCTCGTTGTGCGAACGGATTTAAGTATGTTTGGATGTGTGGATGTGCGCGTGTGTGCGAACAAAATGTAATTAATGTAATCAACCCAACTGAATCCAGCCACTGACTAAAACATCGTTGTTTAGTTGATTCTTTATGCAAGGTAAGCATATTTAGCATACGGATTAAAGAGAACAGACGACAATTCTCGAACAAAAAAATATCTATAAGAACTAGGGTCAACATTCACATTACAGTCAATTGCAAGCAATACAGATTAGTCTGCCATCACAATCCTTATTGATAACATAATGTCTATGACGTTTCTCAAACTAAATTGGACATTTAACATCTCAAGCTTAAGTTGAAACATTCTAAAAATATGGCCATTGCTGTATTTTGTTGTTGGTTATTTTTCGAATTGTCTGTTCAGTTAAAACCAAAATCTTTCTTATTGTACGTCTGTTTTCTGAAATGGTATTTTTTAGTTTCAAATTCAATCCAAAGTTCGTTAATTGTTTATTAAAAACAATTTCAACTATAAATATTTACAACTATAATTACAATTAAAATTCAAAGCAATGGGTTTTCCATCATGAACTAATCATTATAATTATTTTTTCAGAAATGTGATCTGTGACTGTTCTTGGAAATCAACAAATTAAAATAACTAAGGACATATATATTAGGGTTTCAAAACTATCATTGCTACCTAACCTATATCAGAAAGCCAACAAAATAGTAAAGAGCCATCGATGCATCGCTTCGGATTTTCCACCCATAACCACGCGATCATTTACTGCACCCGAAACCATCAGAATTAAGCATTTTCATCATATAAATCATCGCTCTGTAGTGCAATCGAAAACGAAAAAACCACTCGCCAACGGTCAAATCAAAAGAGAAAAAGTTTCTTGCTTTGAGAACAAGATGTCGCTTCGAGACTGAAAAAGTGCGTTGAAGACCCCTATCTAAATGCAACAGTGTTTGTGTGTAGTGCGCGTAAATCAACGGAAGCATGTGTAGAAAGGTGATCGACAAAAACGTAAACAAACTTTCGCAAACGAATGAAAAACCCAGTAGGTGTGTGTGTGCGTGAGCTGAAATGTCATTCGGTCCGCATCCGTGCACGGAACGAGCGAACAACGTTTACGGTAAACACTTACATCACAACAGCACAGAGCGGAGCGACTGCTGTGGACAACGGGAGTCGAAATCGGTACCCTGCCGGAGTTTCTATCGGGTGCTGAAAAATAGTAATTTATGCTGAAAACAAGTTTCTGTTTTTCGGTGATGCTACGCGTGCTTTATCCGGACTGTGCTACGTGTGATGCTGTCGTCATTCGAGTGGAAGTGATTGTGTGATTTAGTCGTGCCAAAAAAGAAGCCCCAAATTAACGAAATTACGCCTGAATTGGATTCCGGTGAACTTGGGAGGCAGCGAGAAAGTACTCTTACACTTACCCACCTAAGCATGTTTGTGCGGAATGATTTTGTGATGTAAATAAAACGGAAAGTGCATAGTAGTTGTATTGGAAAACAGCAGTGCTGAATCTGGTGTAAATAAAGGTATGTACATCAATCAATCGATTGCTTGATATTGTTGTACCGTCAATGCATGGATTTCTGTATTCTAAAATGTTCGTTAAATATAATTTGAAAACTCCCACGAATATTAGAAATGTTCATGAATAGGTTTCGAGAGATCAGTCACAAATGATATGGTAATTTTAGAAATTTATTTTTTGTTGCTACCTGTTCTGTTTATGCAGTGAGGCAAAATAGTAGTTTATACTATCATCATGACTCACATGTTTCTTTAAAACCAGTTTTTTCGTTCAAAACTGAAATTTTGGTAATGTCACCACTGTTTCCGGTTGGCGAGTAGAATACAATGCACAGTGGTCCAGTAAGCTACTTTAGGCGGACATGAGGTTTTCAATGGAAATTTGTGGTATTAGAGCTTTGGTTACTTCTGAGAACTTGTTGCAAACCTATTGTACTACAATTTGTATGAAATTATTTTTTTCTTGCATTAAACGCAAGAGTGGCGTATACTCTAACTTTTTTATGAGCCAATATCGTGAGATGATATGTTCGGCAAAATTGTAGAAATTGTTATTATGAAAAACTTTGTAGAACATATTTTTTGTCTAGCTTCAAAGCCTACTGCGATAATTCAGAATTTTAGTAAATAATCGTTTTTCGACTAAAAGTAATTCATTTTTAACTTTTACCAGCTTGCTATGTAAAGTTGTTCGCTTAGCCATTTGCTACAATTTTGCTGAATACACCATAGTTGTAATTCTTCTTGTTTTCATTTTATAGTAAATTTTTAGTTAAATTTACGCCATACTATACTGCCGTTATTAGCATAACTGTCCCATGTATAAAGGGAATCCCATAGAACATGGGACAGTCATGCGTATAACGGCAGTATAGGCCTTACAACATGAAATGGAGCACCTGAAAAAAATATGGCATACCCTGACTTGATTCAACACACCTTAGAGTACGTTTAAAGAGAATTTTGGAGAGATGATATTTTTCTATCTTTTTCAAAGCTACTTTCTGTAACATACAGTTTTCAATAAAAACATACATCAGAAGCACAAATAGAATAAAAACGAAGGTGCTGAATGACGCAACAGGAACTTATTCATAACATTGTTACATCTATTGGCGGTTGGTAAAGCGATTGAATGACTCTTTTGAAGATCAAACATGTAGTGCCCCAGCTATAATAAAGCATGTGTTTTCTCTTAATGACGCTCAATACGAACCATGGAGCTATTGTTGAATATCAGCTATAGGTTGACGTTGCCTATGCCTTCGTGGCGTGTCAGTAAGGACAATGTGATCTTGAAGAACCGCCAGATGTCAATCCGGCAGACTCTTAAAGAAAGGTTGGGATGGAGACTCAATGAGCCCCTTCAAAAGGAGGCAATACGAATGATGGAAACACAGCTCGCCGATTTTTTAGCGAAGTAAGTGCAGTTGTCGAAATCACTTCTTAAAGTCGTCAACCTGAACCGAGAAATTGAAGCAGAAGCTTTTGGACAATTTGCTCAAGATACATTTAGGATGCATCGTGGATTGTACGATTGGCATGTGATTTCCCCTACAGTGCATAAGCTACTATTGCACGGTAACAATATTATCAGGATTGCTGCACTGCCTTTAGGGATGCTGAATGAGGAAGCCCAGGAAACTAGGAATAAGTGCATAAGAAAATTTTTGGAACGGCATGCAAGGAAGTTCAACCGTATTGTCAGCTTGGAAGACGTTTTCAAGTGGCTTTTTCTTACCTCCGACCCCGTCATCTCACTTATCAACAGACGTCCAACTCGTGTTGAGACACAGTATGATTTACCTGAAGAAGCTCGAAACGTAATAAAAATTAACTTATATCCTAGAAAGCGTTTTTCTATGAAAACACGTGGTAATTGTCATATACTGAACAGAGATAGCCATGATTTCTGTGTGTTTTGATTCTATTTGAGCTCCTGATGTATGTTTTTATTGAAAATAAAATGAAAACAAGAAGAATTACAACTATGGTGTATTCAGCAAAATTGTAGCAAATGGCTAAACGAACGACTTTGTAGAACATAGCAAGCTGGTAAAAGTTAAAAATGAATGACTTTTAGTCGATTATTTACTAAAATTCTGAATTATCGCAGTAGGCTTTGAAGCTAGACAAAAATATGTTCTACAAAGTTTTTCATAATAACAATTTCTACAATTTTGCTGAACATATCATCTCACGATATTGGCTCGTAAAAAAAAAGTTAAAGTATACGACACTCTTGCGTTTAATGCAAGAAAAAAATAATTTCATACATATTGTTGTACAACAAGTTCTCAGAAGTAACCAAAGCTCTAATACCACAAATTTACATTGAAAACCTCATGTCCGCCTAAAGTAGCTTACTGGACCACTGTGCAATGACGACATTTACATGAACTTTGTTTTGGTTTCTGAACAAAGGGAGGCCCAGAAGGGGGCCCCTTGGCGGACAGTACCCAAGTCGAATACAGGCAGAGTAGATTTTGGCGATGAAGTTATGAGCTTTTTGAGGCAGTTTCTTGAGGACATACTTCCGGATGCTGTCGTGACCAGTGTTTTTTTGTGATTTTAGTCGTCGAATGACCTGAACCACCTCCTTGGTATTTTGAATTGAATCACTTTGTAAATATTGCTAAGCATTCTGAACGTACACTCATCAGCAAAAAAAAAGCCGAACAAAATTTGGCTTCCAAAAACCGCTATGTTCAACCTTCTGTAATTTTTTTAATCATTAATATTTTTAGTTGAAAATTTCACAACATTATAACCAATGTATAGACCTTATGTGACTAAAATTCATGTCCATTTAAGTTCAAATCATGTTGATAAGGTTTATAAATTTGAAGTTTTCATAACATTTGTGAAAAAACTTGTTTTTGGACATACCAATTCAAAAAATCCGTATATCTGTTAAAAAAAATAGGTAGAATATTAAAAATTGCACCATAACCTAAAAAAATATAGGATATGATGTGTGTACAAAATTTGAACTGTTTCAATCAAGTGGGTTGAACTACAGCTGGCGTCAAAGTTGACGCACCGACATGAGTATTTCTCATTTTTAACTCGATACTGACCATGCTGAAATATCGGTACAAAAAAAAACCGAGGCGAATTTCCCTGGGCTCTGGCAAAACCTTGAGTTAGTTTAACTTCAACTACCAGGTCCCAGGGCTGGTCTGGTTCTTTACCATTTTGGAAAGAAGCACACTAGTGTTGCCAGATCAGTGATAATGCAGCCCAAAAATGCATCTGAAAATCCGCCAGTACGTCCTTTCGGCAAACATTGTTAAACTGAGATCGATGGTCAAGTACAGGATTTGCGAATAGTTGGAATGCTGCACTTGATCATATAAACGCAGATGAAAAACCTGCATAGTTTATTATCACAACCTAGCGCACTTTTGGAAAGCATTATCACATAAGGGAACCTGTTCCATTATTCATCTCATGATCCATTATTCATAATATTCGGAATTATAGGAGTTTGATGTATGAACCAATTTATTCCTTTTGTTATCTAGTTACTTTCAACTTCCAAAAAAAAAATTACATTAAATTTAAATAAAAAGTTAGAAATCCGATGGTTACGCGTCGATTTTTCGTTTTCAATTTGCGTGCATTGCTAAAAGATGAGATGAAAATGGAAATGGTAACCTAAGATGTTATGCTTGTATCAAAGCTTTCTACCGAGAGGCGATTTTGCTTACTTCATTCTTAGTTTTGAAGCAAAACGGAGCTCTTTCAGTGCGGATCGGCAATTGAAGACATACTACGTCATCAAGAAGAAGTCCTGTTGAAGAATTTCAAATAAAATTCAAGACAAAGCCCCCGAAACTGAACGAAAAATCTCTGGTTCTAACTAAACACTCCAAGGAACGAGTGAACTAGTCAACAGACGCAAGTTAAAAATAAGATAAGTAATCCCTCTCAATATTTTAAAAAGCTTTTAGGTGCGCATTGACAATGGACGATTTACCTTGTTATCAAAAAGAAGTTTTGCTAAAGAACTCAAAACAAATTTCAAGAGAAACTCGCGAAACAAGAAGCGAAATTCATCTTGAAACGAGATAGCAAGCTCTGAATTCTAGTAATATCAAGCAAAACAGGTATTTTGGAAGATATCGTTGACAATTAATCACAAGGTAATTGATTATATTTGCAAATGATTGATGTATACTCTTCTCCCTACAGCCATACATACCAACAATTATCCCCCCCTCCCCAATCCTGTGGGTAGTGATGCAATATCATTGTACACTTCTAGTGTGCACTAATAGTGTATCCCGCAAAATTCAAATCCCCCATGGGAAGAAACGTTGCGTAGCCCATTCAACTATCCCCTGATGTATTATGTAAGGTTAGAGTTCTTGTACTCAAACTGGTGACCTGGCGCCTCGCCCCCTTATACGTCAATAAAATAAAATTTAAAAAAAAACCGAGGCGAATTTTACTAATAATACTGTATTATACTGTATACGTAGTTTTTACAAACCAATTCATACTGTATGCCAATTAGGTGAGGGCCTAAATATAAACCCCTCTAAAACTGTTATTGTTCCTTTCACAAAAAGGAAAAAACTTACTCTAACACAGCCTTCATTGGATGGATATCAAATTCGGTTTTTGGAAGAAGTTTAATACCTTCGTATTACTTTGGACAAAAAGCTTAACTGGAACTCCCATCTAGACAAGGCTATTACCAAGGGTACAAATGCACTTAGGGTCTGCCACAAAATTTTGGGGAAAAAATGGGTCTACGACCAAACATGGTAAACTGGATTTATACAGCAATAGTCCGACCAAAAATTATATATGCTTCTTTGGTATGGTGGCAAAACAAATGAGGTAACCGCTCAAAAGAAGCTAGGTAAGTTACAAAGAATCGCCTGTATATCAATGACAGGGGCAATGAAAAGTATACCATCAGTTGCTTTGGATGCCCTCCTCAACATACTGCCTTTACATCAATTTGTGAAATTACAAGCAGCAAAAAATTCTCTGCTGTTTATTCGTTACAATTGAATACTAGATGGAGATCTGATAGGACATCTTAAAATCTTGAAGGACCTCAATTTGAGCTCAGATATGAAAACAATTGAAGATTTGATGCCAACGAAGACAAACTACGTTGTTCCTTTCAAAGTGGTTAAACCAAGCCGCTATGTATGGGAGTCTGGTGGGCCTAGAACACGTCCAGGATCTATTTTTTTATACGGATGGGTCCAAGATGGAGGAGAATACCGGGGGTTTTTGGCCCTGGTATCACCAAGGCCAGACCTATGGGTCGGAGTCCTACTGTATTTCAAGCAGAGATTCAAGCCATAATAGAATGTGTTTATTTATGCATCAAAAGGAACTATAGGTTTGCTAAGATCTGTATATGTTCGGACAGTCAAGCAGCGTTAAATGCGCTAAAGTCATTCACGTGTCAATCGCTGTTAGTGTGGGAATGCATTCTTTTGCTGAAACAACTGGCTACTAGGAACGAGGTTATATTATCTTGGGTGCCCGGTCATTGTGGAATTGAAGAAAATGAAAACGCCGATAGACTAGCAAGACATGGTTTTATGGTGTCCCTGAGTGTACGTTGAGAATGAAACTTAAAACGTGGGAAATGTCCATGGTAGAATCCAACTGGAATGCCACGGATACATACCGGCAAGCAAAAAGGTTCATAAAACCCAGTGCAGCAAAGGCTCGGGCTCTATTAAATTTGGGGAAAAGGATCTAAGGGTAATAACTGGTCTGATGACTTGTCATGACAAACCATCAGAATGGCGTTTTTGTCAATTTGAAAATGAAACAGCCGAACGCATACTTTGAAGTTGTGTAGCACTATTCAATCAAAGAAGGTCAATATTTGGAAAAGGGTTGCTTGAGCCTATCGAAGTTTGGCAAAGCAATCCCAGTAGAGTACCAGGCTTTATAACACGAGTCGAGCCTAGCTGGGATTGTATGCTACATCTACCAATGTCTACCACATGTTAGTTGTAGTTAGATAGTTTATTAGCACTAAATTAAATCTGGGTCATACCACAATATTCCTAAGTATTGGACGCAGTGGTTAAAAGGCTCTACAAGAACGAAAAAAAAAAATACTGTATGACTTTTTTTTTCAGGTCATTTATTTGTACAGGCTCAATCGATTTAACAATATGCCATATTTTGAAGCAGTTCAAATTTTGTCCACATCATTTTTATTACTTTTTTATGGATATGGTGAAATTTTTAATATGGTACCTAATTTTTTCACAGCAATACGGATTTTTGAAATTGGTGTGTCCAAAAACGAGTTTTTTCACACATTATATGAAAACTTCAAATTTATAAACCTTCCCTGATAAAAAATCACATTAAACAAACGATATCACAAACCCTCCAACCATTTCTTCAATGGTTTGGATGATACTCCAAATAAGTCGGTCAGAAAAATAACCATACGAAATTTATAAGGTGTTATCAACATGAAATTTTGGTCACATAAGGTCTATACATTGGTTATAGTGTTGTAAAAGCCAAAAATATTGTCAATTGACAAAGTTACAGAATGTTAGCTATGGCGTTTTTGAAATCAAAATTTTGCTCGGCTTTTGTTTTGCTACCGAGTGTATCAGGATTAGGATTATGATTTTTTCTAGGGGATGTGAGCGAATCTTCCATAGAGCATTGAGCATACTTTTCTCGGGATTCTTATATCATCCGAATCAGCATCTTTCTTGTGGTTCTCGGCCAATCTTGCTTTATTTTTTTTAAAGTATGAGAATATTATCCTATCTTTACTATATTCTAAAAACAAAACGATGGATTCTTCTCGACGATGCGCAATGCCTTTTGTTCTTAATACCAAATAAAGTATGGGCCTCTTTAATATTTCTTGAAATAATTCTCTTACACATACAAGCATTTTTTTCCTATTCTTTCAATCTCTATTTGAATTTCTTTCTCCGAAAACTCAAATTGGGGTAGAATGATGCTCGTATGTGTTTGCGAATATTTCAAAGAATTCTGTGAGTAAAACTTCCTTGCGTTATAAAAGAATATGCATCCCAAAATGTTAAGTATATCCTGCTCAGAACTTTGAGATAATCGAAAATTTTGAAATTAGCACACAAGTAATACATATTCAAATGTGTTTGAATTCAAACCCAAGCTCGCAAGTTTTATCGCTAATTGTTGAAATTTCCCTGCGTGACAATGGACGATGCAACTTATGTGCTGGAAGACTTTAAGCAGCTTCCCGGAATGTCTAATGCTCTAATATGGAACGCTCTGCGCTAATTCTCTAAAATGGAACGGCGTAGAGAAGCATTTCAGGACGAATAAAAAGTTTAAGTTTCCCAAAAAAATATTTGATTTGGCAGGCAACATGCAGCTCTGGTCGAGCAAACCAAAGCTTCAACGGTAAACAGCGATTGTTACCATTCCGTTGCAGCCATGACGCTCCCTCGCTATTCTGGCCTAATTGTCACTACGCCAAAGATGTTTTGGAATGGTATAAAACGAACGGAGTTCATGTTGTACCAAAAGAGACGAATCCACATAACTGCCCGGAGTTGCGACCTATTGAGCGGTATTGGGCTCTCGGGAAGAGAGAACTCTTTCAATATAAACAACAAGCTACAAAAAAAAAATTGTTTTATTCCAAATTTAATCTGTCCAGATTTTGTCGCGAACAAGCCTCAATACAATAGCAGTATGTCTCCAAGAAATGATAGGCAAACGAATATTGGGGGATTTTCAACATAAAATCGTCTGAGCACAGATCAACAGATCAAGAACAGTAGATCAAGAGATGCAGGAGGCATACTAATTGCAATAAAGAGCGATATTGACGGCAAGGCTATTGATATAAACACTGAGCTAGAAGCAGTTTCAGTTAACGTAAGAGCATCATTCAATGCTATTTTGCCGAATGTATACTCCTTTCTGCGAACACAGATCAAGATGGAGAGTATCACGGAATTTTGCAAGTTCCTGAAACCTTCATCTTGTAGGGGATTTGAACGCTTACCACCCTCTAGCAAGATTAGTGCACGAGAAAAACTGAATCAATCTTAAGTGAACGAAATTTAACTACAATGGACAATGGAAACATCTGCTGTTGCACTTGTCAGCTAGCTTGGATATTACAGTTAACTCTCTTTCGGATAACTCACACTAATCATATCGTTTCCAACGCTCCCAGATGATTTTTTTTAAAGAAGCATAGTGCGTAAACTATCAAAATATCATCCCTGATCAACCATCTGCAGAAAGCTCTGCAATCTGTAATCTGATAATGTGTAACTCGGATTCTAAGGACCAGGAAGTCAAGCAAACCGTCATGGTCATAGAAAACTGGGAAGTCCATACGGAGTTCCACACCCAGCACGAGTTGAATAGTGATGGTGACAGCGTTAGTTCTGCTGGCCCTTAAAATATTAAAGTTGGTGTGGTGTTTCTGCCTTTAAAACGGCTAGATCGGTGGCTGCAATAAATGGCAGTATAAATCGAACAACCATGAGAAGGCCGTTGACGCTCTACATTCCGGGAGCTACGAATCATACGATGTATGAAAATCTTGAACTTCCTCAAGCAAAAAATCCGGTAATCCCATTCACCGTCGATCTCTATAAAAGACGTGGCCGACGAGCAGAAAAACGTGCATCTGACAAAGCTTCCTGCAAGCATTATGGCATTTGAATTATTGGGCTACCAATTGCACAAAAATGTTCATTCCAGGAGGCTACAAAGTAAACAGGGAGGTCTACATAGGGACTTTTGGTAAGTTTGTTCTGTCGTGGATCAAAGTGGAGTACGGCCCGAAAAAAAGCTAAAAAAATACCTGACGAATCGCCTGCTCTTCGTGAAAATCGGATCATCGCTCTCGGAAAGTTCCACACATTCCTCCGGTGTTCCACTAGGCAGCAAACTCGGACCCCTCCTGTTTACGCTGTTCATCAATGAATGATCTCATCTTCTACCTGGGTGTAGATTATTTTATGCGGATGAAGTGAAAATGTTCATGACCATCAACTGTTTTGAGGACTGTGAAAACCTGAAATCACGTGTAGATGCATCCATAAATGCATGCTTAAGTCATTCCACCGAAAGAGTAAGCCGATTAAATTCGATTACCATATTTTTTAAAATGTACTTCAACGAGTAATGCAGGTCAAGGACTTAGGAGTAACTCTTGATCAAGAGAATCTCTTGATTATCTGATAACGTTCAGGCCACGCTACTATGATGTAATAGCGAAGGCAAACCGGCAGCTTGGAATTATTTTCAAAATTTCTGAAGACTTCCAGGACCCTCTGTGTCTGAAATCACTGTACTGCTTGTTGGTGCGCTCATTACTGGAAAATAGTGTCGTTGTCTGGAGCCCTTATCAACGCTGTTGGACCGCGAGGCTGGAGTCTGTTCAGCGTAGGTTTCTTCGTTACGCACTACGCCAGCTTCCATGGCGGGACGCAGCAAACCTTCCTGCCTACGAAGATCGGTGTCGGTTGCATGAAATCGATACGTTAGAACGAAGGAGGCGTAGAGTGCGAGCTGTTTTTGCAACTAAGGTGATCACCGGTGAAATTGACTTTCCGGAACTTCTCAATTAATTGAGCTTTATGCCCCTGAACGAGTGATACGACAACCAAACTTTTTGCACCTTGTGCCTCGTAATCATCTTTATGGTTTATGAACGAACCCCTGCGTGCTGCTGCCGATGCGTTTATTATTCCTTGTTTGATTTTAATTTGCCATTGACTACCTTTATAAGAAGACTATTTTAATGCTTGCGTTAACTGATTTATTCAATAAGACAAACATGAATTGCAGATGAAATTAACAACAATTACAACAAACATTGACCCGTACCTATAGAAAAATGAATCCCGGCTTCATTATTTGCACTTGCCGTGCGTTCCGGAAGCGTATAGAGGCCATAATTGCAGCAAGTGGTAACTTGACCAAAGATTAACACAGTTTAAGACTCTCAGAAGCATTCCCCATTGGAATAATTTAGAAAAAATCAATAACGAAACTTTTGAATATGTGTTTAATGCTCATTGATGCAAACATCATCACGCATACGGTACATATTTATGAAAAAAAAAAAAGGAAAATAAGTCCATTTTCAATCTCAAACGTTGTCTTTTATAAATCTAATAACTTCATATGAATCCTAAAAAAATCCGAGCATGTAGAAATATGAATCTCTGCTATATTGCTCAAGATTCTTAGTAAGATATATATTGTCCTATGTTTCAGATATGTTTAACATAATAAGTAGGATGCGTAAAAAATCTAAGCATGGTGTTTTCGGAATCGTAAATAACATCCACCTAGAATGTTGACTAAAATGTGCTTAAAATTCTTTATAAAATCTGCGTTTGAAACATGCTCAACCGCATTTTAAATCAAGACTCTTTCCAAATTCTGGACATGAAAAGCTTGGATTCGGTTAAAGCGACTGGCAAACAATTAAAGCGTGTTGCAATGAAGAAAACGTGGATTTCTGCTCAGAACCATAATCTGTGCTATCGCGTTCTTCGGATGCACAGACAATTTAAATGTCTTACGATGTCTCCGATTTTGATTGACAAATCACGAAGTCAAAACATAATTCGGTACTTCCATAAAATTTTCAATCTTTGTGCTTACCATTCCATTTGCGCTTACCGCTATCATCCACTAGGGTTTATACAGACTCTTCAGAAACCGTAGTGACCGTCTTTGTCCAAATCTGTTGGAGGTGTTTGATATATTTGAATGCTTGTTTCTTTACAAACAGGTTCCGCTTCATCAGAGCCCAATATTTCTCGATTTGCCGTAACTCTGGACAATTTGGCGGAATTTGGAGTACAAACAGTTGTTGGACAAAACTTGGCAGCATTCCTATTTTCCCAGCCACCGTTCGAACAGACAGCTTCGGGTTTTCCATCAATGTCCTCAGTACGTCCATAGTTTTTATCACTTCTCGGTTTCCTTTGACGATCGTGAGGAAACGTACGTTCCGAAAATGAGTTGAGCACAACACCGTGAGTAGTGGATTTTGTAAATACAAATTTGTGTTTTGATAGTTTGCGTATTGTGCCTGTACGTCCGTACGAAATCCGATACTTTGTGCACTCCGATAATATTTGTAATTTTAGCTTGCTATTTATAGTCAAACCGGAATACCATTAAACGTTGCATAATCCAAAAAACAGTCAATCAATTTCGAGTAACCATCGTACTTCTTCTTCGTGTTAAAAGTAATCCCACACATGCCATACCATGTCATAATCGATAAACCTAACCAGTCCATTCTCACCGAACTAGTAATACAAGGCGAACATCTCCCGCACCGAACCGGTTTAACCATCAACTAATTCCAACTTTTTTCCTGATCTTCTCTTCCAGCTACCGACAATCGGCGACCGGACGGTACGCGGAAAGGAATTTTTCACTCTTTCTCTGCGCACATTTCTTGCCGAGCCTGAACCCTAGCCAGCCTACCTTAGTACCAGCCAGTCATCTGCCCAACATAGTCAAGCCACGGTGAGCGAGCGACGTGCTTGTGTGGTGTGCGCGCGCGATCGGAACTGTTCCACTTTCACACAGTGAGCGAAGCCAGTGAATCGTGAAAGTAAACTCGACTCCCACCGAAAAAGGCAGATTAGGAAACCTTCGGAAGCACTAAACCGGAAAAAATGTCCCTGAGTCGCATCTGCAACCTGCAGTCCCACCTGCGGATGGTCAGCAAGAGCAGCAGTCAAGCTGTACTGAGATTAGCGCCCCGTCATCGTCACCCAGTGGCCAACCTGCGCGCAATCAGTTCCACCTCACTGATTTGCGACAAACAAGCAGCCACGGCCAGCACGGCCAAACCCGTACAGAAGCAGCACGACTGGAATCGGGCCGTTAGCGAAGCGGAAAAGATCGTCGGTTATCCGACGTCCTTTTTGAGTCTGCGCTGGCTGCTTAGCGACGAGATTGCCAATGTGGCACTGCACCTGCGGAAGCTCGTTGGCAGTAACCATCCGCTGCTGAAAACGGCCAAGTAAGTTCAACGCTGTTGTTGTTTGACGGGTCAGGTTTTGTATTTTCTGCTTCTCCTTTCAAGTAACGACCTTGAAAGGAAGAGGTTTACCCATTCGCAAAGGTGTGACGTGCTTTCTAGTTTCATCTCGGGGTTTTTCTCTTGATGTGTTATGAGTGATTCGTATGCGTAAAGCGTGGTGCCTTTACGCACATGGGCGTTGAGTGGTTGATAGTAGATACCGAGGGGGAGATGGAATGTTTTCGTCGTGGTGTATCATATATTGCGGAATGTATGTCTGAAAGATGTGCTAACAATATGTTCAAATATTGACTTTGACGAACCTTTTACTACTGTGATTTATTTCGTGAATAGATCTGTCCAAACTTAAGGTCGAATGTTTGCAAAATAGATATTGGCAATGAAAACTTTTCATTGAAAGCAATGTTGCTCGATTGTTTTTTCTGAAAAGTTATTTGTTTGTAGCTATTTTTTCCTGTTCAACACATGTTTTCATCTGAGCGGCCGGTTTCTAATACAGGTATACCTCGATTTTATGAACCCTCGATTGTATGTACCCTCGATTTTATGTACTTCGATTTTTTGGACATTTTACCTCGATTTTATGTACATGGTTTTTCACATGTTTCATTTTTTATTCAAGGACAGTTTTCGTATTATCTAAATTGTTTGTTCCCTTGGACAGGAGACTTTTTCAATTGCGGGCACTCAAAACTCACTTCCTCAGGTTTTCCAAAATATACAGTGCTGGCGCTAGTACTTTGTTCGACAAATTCATCGTGGGTATCAGACAGTCTGATCGATTAAATCCAAACCCTACATGATACAAAAAATCCTGGGGATGAAGAAGTATTGATTTAACCCTCTGCCTATAATTTTTCAATTAGGTTATATCCATTGATAATATTTGAAATGCTCGTTTTAAAAAAGTGTGACGACATATAGATTAATTTAGAGGATTCTAAACAAAATGCTTGACGAAAAGGAGGAGGGTAGTTGTGTTTATAAACACGGTGCTTTTTCGATTAATGGCGTGATCAATGAATGTTCCCTAATATAAATAACGAGGCAATTCAAGTGATTTTTAAATACTGTACTCAACAGTAATGTTGAAATCATCTCAAAATGCAACTCACTGAGTCATTCAACGTGAGCGAAATCGCCTTCGATTATACAGACAAAAATCGCGCTTGAGATTCTCAGCCGAACTTTCATTATTCGTCTCAAATGAGCTAAACGATGATATCTCCCAAATTGGTCAAAGTTTTGCTTTGGTGGTGTTTCTTATTTTTGAAGGCGTGATTTATTACTTCTCTACCAGAAAAATAAGAAAACACCCCATTTATGCAATGTAAGCACCGAGGAACAATCAATGAGTAAAACGGAATAAAAAAATCGGGCATGATTGTTATGCTTATGATTTCGTCGAGAAAAGAATCGCACTTGATAAAAATCATGAGTGAGATTTGAGATTTCGGTTTTTCAACATCACTGGTACTCAATCAATACTCACTCATCTTTACTCATCTACACTTTTTCCATCATTTTGATCTTAAAACAATGTTTTCTAGTTCAACGGTCAGATTAAATCTGGGTTATGTTGAACATGCATCCCATTAGTATCTGATTACCGTGTATTTTTTGACATTTTTGATCGTGAGGAAGTTGTATCATCACTTCTATTTGAACCCGGATTTTTGCAGGCTGTAATCTCTAAAATGGCTTCTGTTCAAATTCCAAAAGTTAAAAAGCAACGATCGGGTATTCTTCTCACAGCTAAAGTGAAGATTATCCATGATTTGAAAAATGGACTAACAGTTCAAGATGTTATGGAAAAGTACCACATCAAAGCACGATCTACTATTTACAACATTCAGCGATCCAAGTCAAAGATACTGAACAACATTGCAAATATTCAAGGAAACATTGGTAAGCAAATTGGAGATTCTATTCATAGAAAAGTGCACTCATGTTTATCATTTGCAGCTCATCGTAAGTCTTTCAAATCCGCTCGCTACCCGAAAGTGGATGAGGCGCTTTACCTCTGGTTTTTGCAAAAAAGGCAACAACACATTCCGTTAAGCCAAGAAATGCTGCAAGTTCAAGCAGTGAAGTTTTTCAACGAGTTGGTGGGTGAAGGCAAGTTTGGAAGTCGGGGATATTTCGCCAAATTTATCAAAAGACATGAAATTCGTCTTTTGAAAATTACGGGAGAGAAATTATCAAGCAACATTGCCATCGTTGACCAGTTTGTTCAAAAGTTTGCGGCGGAAATGCGTTATAATGATTTGCTGCCAAGTCAGATCTTCAACGCTGACGAAAGCGGTCTTTTCTTCAAAAGCACGCCCACAAATACATACGTTGACAAGGATTCGATAACCGCACCTGGAAAGAAGGTGAACAAAGAACGTCTGACGTTTATGCCGTGTGCGAACATGGACGGTTCTTTGAAGTTGCCGCTGATGGTTATCGGAAATATCTTAACCCTCGTGCGTTGAAAAATTTAAAAGAGCTTCCATTTTTCTATGCCGCATCCAAAAATGCATGGATGACCCGCGTACTGTTCAAAATCTGGTTTTTTGAGCATTTTGTACCGAAAGTCAGAAAGTATTTGACGGAAAACGGTTTACCTATGCGAGCAGTTTTGGTCTTGGACAATTGCTCTGCACATTTCAATGCAGATGAGCTCAGAACGGAAGACGGCGCTATTTGGGCAGTCTTTTTACCGCCAAACACAACAGCGGTGCTTCAACCGATGGATCAGAATGTGATCCAAATGGTCAAATCACGGTACAGACAAATCATGATGCAGGAGATTCTTGGACGACCTGGAGAATTTCATGACAACGTGAAGAAAATAAATGTTAAGGATGCCATCTTTTGGGTTGCGCAATCGTGGGATCTGGTTCCTCAAGCTTCTATTAGAAAATCTTGGAATTTGCTGTACAACCCGGAGGAAGTAGAAGAAGAAGATGAGGTGCCTCTCTCTATGATTAAGGAGCGACTTCTGGAAATATCCGCTACAATCACTGCGTCAAACGTTATCGATGAGGAAAATGCTGAGTTTGAAGTCCTCAAAGATTCAGAAATTGTTGAAAATGTACTCAACCCTACAGCTGACGACGAATCGACGTACAACATCATGGATTGCAGCCTACCAGATGACGACAGCATGAACATTTTGGATTCTGCTAATGCGGAAGATGACTTTCAGCTGGTCTCGGACGAATCGGCACTGAAATCCGCTGATGTAATGATCCGGTATGCAGAAGAGAACGGTTGGCCTCTCAATTCGCAGTTTTCGTTGCGTGGCATGAGGGCAAAAATCTTCGCGAAGATAGTGAATGGAAAATCATCTTGAGAAAATTGCCTTTGAATATCCGAATGTTTTCATTTGTAATAAACAATATGTTTGATTTTTAAGAGATTCAGAAGTGATAAAAATGTATGTAAATGAAAATTCCAAATAAAAATCAAATGAACTCAAAATGATGTCTTCTGAAACTTTGTAGTACTTCTTCTTACTGTACGACGAAATGAAAAAAAAAATCTAAAAGGTTTGATGAATACTGGATGAGACTAAAAAAAGGTAATCCGATGAGATCGAAAACGTTAAAAGAACATTAACTTTAATGGAATCGTCAAATTATGAAAGAATTTTTTTTCGGCTAATTCCAATCCCTCTTTCCTTCCCTTATCAAATTTTCCCATACAAATTCGATTTCTCTTGCATGAAGCGAAAGATTTATTAGACCATTCCCACTCCTCACATTCCTACACATAATTTGTGAAAGGGATTGAAAAACTTAAAAAAATCTAGAATAAATGTTTGTGATTTGTAATAGAATAAAAAACAGAACCCATGAGTTTAACCATTTTTACTGCTGTATTTTCCGAGTGGTAAATAAAAACTTTAACTAAAACTTGTATATTCTATACATTTTTTATCGAAATAATAAAAAAAATATATTGCTTCGATTTTATGTACAATTCGATTTTATGTACATTTCAAAATCGAAAATGTACATATAATCGAGGTATACCTGTAGTTAGTTTTCTTCTGAAGAAGGTTGCCGTCAATTTATTTTGGTTGGAAGCCAAGGGGTGCAAGTGACGAACGATAAAAATTGTGTTAAGCATGTCAAAAGATTGCAAAATTTTAAAAGTATATATCATGAGGTAAACATACGTTTCTGTTGTGAAATACACGAAAGTTGTACATCATATTTTGAAATTTAAATCTATTGTGGATAGTATGTTTATTCTAATTGTGTTGTCAAAATGAAGATTCCAGAGTAAAGGACTTCAAGTTTAACAATGCATTAGGTTCTAAGTAACATTAAGAGATCCTCTTCTTCAACTTTCTCTTTCGTCAATAGTTCGACTGTTAAACAATTTACTGATGTTTTTGACGTATTGGATCCTTAATTACACTTTATATAATCGTTCTGTGCATTTAAAATACTTGAACATGTTTTTACATAGCCGTAGGAGCACAAAGAGAAAGTCGACAAAGAGAGTCTCCCAATGTTACTTAGGACCTCAGGCATTGTTCAGCTTGTCTTCCTTTCACGAGAACAGTTTAAAACAAAGCTATGCTTCACAAATTAATTCTGCCCTTCACTTGTACAACTTACCTGCACTGATACAATTACCTGTACTTGTACGATTACCAGACACCCAATTGCCCCATCCCGCCCGGTGCCTTACCTTCATGCTAACTCGCCGGATACAATTTTCGTCCTCGTACCACATCAACGGTTGTCGACTTAGGGGTTAGAGGATTGAATCGGTCACATAGTTTGATTTCCTCTAAGCAGGGCTCTAACAACGTTTCCTCCTTGATCTTCCTAACCTGCTCTTCGTAGAAGATTCTCTCTCTCTCTCTCTCTCTCTCTCTCTCTCTCTCTTTGTAATGGCACAGATCTATTGGTTCTTAATGAGTCCAGATACTCGATCTTGACATTAGTCATACTTTTGGCAGGTGCGATAGCTGGCCAGCAGTTTCACCAGTGTTCAATGTTGACCTCGATCAGACCTGTAACGCAGTAGTAACAACAATCAAAATGCAACTAGCAATTTGAAATTGGTTCACTGTTGTGGAACCCCTTGGTCCGAAATACACCTTGAAGTCAGCACTTTGCTGTACACGGTATTCTTAATTTACGCTCTTATGACTATAAAGTATGCATTTTCGAGGGAAACTGGGACTACGCCGAAAAGGAGTATATTACTTTTACTCCCTTTTGCATAAACTGAATATACGTCGTAATGTGCATACTTTTTACTCCTTTTGAAAAGTGTAAAATGCATACTTTTTACTCCTTTTGAAAAGTAAAATATGTATACTTTTTACTTCTTTTGAAAAGTAAATATGCATACTTTTTACTGCTTTTGAGAACATAAAAGATGTATACTTTTTACGCATTTCGAAAAATCAATGTCACTCGAGTATGACTGTAAATGGCTTAATTCCGAAATTCAAAGTGAAAAAGACATCAATACATTACACAACCATGTTTATTCATTGAAAAAAATAAATACAAATGCCTATGTAAAGGTTTTGCGTAAAAAAAATATCACGCATTTTGTTAAAGACGCTCTGGAACTATTTATTTTGATCTTATAACAGCGGCTGGATAGTCAGGAAGATAATTAATATAATTTTTTTGCTCAGGAAGTACCAGCACATTGGCTGCAAGCTCGGTCCCAAACCTAATGATTCGTCCCTAATTCCTGCATCCGGGAATGGAAAACCTGTTTTGTTTCATATAGTATTAAACATTTGTAATAACCTACAATATCAGCTATATAACTTACCTGTCAATTTCCTGAAGGCGTCTTCCAACGGTTTGGATAATTTCTTCCTTTTCTATACTGCAAACACGGTGCTTACAGAACTAAATGCTTTTTTGAAAATGGCGTCAGCATCAAGTCACGGGCAGAGTTAATTTTCTTTTCTCAGCGGTGCCTACTTTTTATACACTTTTTTGTCGCCATTGACCTACTTGAAAAGGCGTAAAAAGTACTCTTCATTAGTGTATAAAAATTAGTCACTTTTTGACGTATTAACTATAATCTTGAAAATGTGCAAAATATAGTCATAAAAGGAGTTTTCCAGATTTACTGTGTACATATTTGCGCCTTTGTTTTGATTTGCTGTGTTATTTTGACAGAATATTTGAGAGTGTGTTCGTGTGAGTTCATTATTAGGACCGTCATATTAAGCTTGGAACCCTCGAGTAATTCATGTTAAGGGCCTAAAAGCCATTTGTAAACAATGACTTTAAATGTCGATTTCTATTGAATCTTAAATCAATCGCGTGAAATGAAAGCAGCATTTGGTAGAAAAATGTTAGTTCTACCATATGGAGTAGCTAGATATAGAGGGATTCTCGTGATTCGTGAGATATCAACGTTTAAAGTCTTTGTTTACAAATGGCTTTTAGGCCCTAATTATGAATTACTCGAGAACCGAGCTTTGGACCGATGGGTTAGTACTGACTGAGCTAAGAAAAGATTCGTGTTTGTTCGGGACTTACTGGTCTTAGAGTTAGTCTATGGAAGAAAACGCTGCTGGTTGATTGTATCTAAAGTTCCCTAATTTCGATTTGCGCCTGAGTTTATTTTCTGCAGCGGACTGGTCAAATCAGTCGTGAGAAATACAAAACGAACCTGAATCATATCGACATGGAGTTTTCATAAGGGCCAATGTCGCAAACGTAAACAATGGCTTCTTCCGTAAATTTCTCGAGAATGCTAACTTAATCATAGTGAATTACCACGATGATTGTACAGAAGAGCAAATTGTAAACAATGGCTTCAAACGTTGATCTTTCTCGGATCACAGGAGTCCTACACTCAGCGAAATAAACGTTCGATATTCATAAGCTCATTATGATTATTTGCCACAAGAAATCCGTATGAATTTCAATAATTTTCCTTATTTAGTTATTTATTTATTTATTTATTTACTCATTTATTTATGCATGATGTTGAAAAATAGAAATGTGGAGCAAAGCTTATAGGCTTACAAGAACAACGTCGTGTGAAACCTGGGGGCTGGCAACCCTATCCTAATTACAAGAGTTTGACAGTATGCAACATATCACGGGCCTTCTTTGAATAAGGCCCATCAGACATTTGTTACTACGAGTAGGAACACGAGCATTGTTTACAAATAATGTATCTTTTGACGTGTGGTTATTAGAGATCGCTGTCCGCCAGATCCCTGTGTGAAACAAAACCCATTCATAAGTCAGTCTTATGAAATTTCAAAGCATTGTTCATAAGATGGATCTTAAGAAATTCTTAAGTTTATTTGCCTGAGTGTATATCCTCCTCTATCAGCTGCTACTTACAATTCGCAGAAGTGTTTTAAGATTCGTGAGAAATCAATGTTTAAATTCATTGTTTACAATTGGCTTTTCGGCCCCAATAATTAATTATTTGATGTGTATTTGTGCAAGTGCAAATTTTCTGATTTGCAAGGCAGTATATCACTTGCATACATGACTGATGACGCATGAGATATGACTGCATTGTCAGATCAGCTTATCCACAGAAAAACCAACAGATGATGGTTGGGACTAACAAACACACACATGCAGGTTAAATAAAGAAAAATGTAGAAATATGTTGACGTGATACTCGTTTTATTGGAAGCCGAGAACATCTCTGCATTTTGACGAGAAATCACTGGGATGTTGGATAACACGATAAACTGAATTCACGCGGCGTCTAGTAAAATATTTATAATATGGTCTCAGTTGAAAAAGAATTTATCGATTAGCGACAATCGATTTTACTCTCATTACCTAATGTCGGAAGTAGTGCGCTCTATGGCGCATCAGATGCGCCGTACAGCGCACTACTTCCGACATTAGGTATAACGTACAGAACGAGAGTAAAATCGATTGTCGCTAGTCGATAAATTCGATTTTCAACTGAAACCATAATATAATTATTTTACTAGACCATAATATATTAGTACCGGTTTCTGATATGAACCGATTGATACCAACAACGAAAAAATAGCAATGCGCTATACCCGATAGCAAAATAGTGCGCAACGAAGTAATTTATGCTAATCCATTTAAAGTTACGAGTGAAGGATTTGGTGTATCATTATTTCCAATCCGCTCAACCAATCGCAATGTTTTGTGATATAGTCAGTATAGTGCAGACGTATTAAATTTTGGCAGACCAACAGGCAATCAATAGATAATTACCTGGTACGTTATAACAATATCCTTAGAGGCGGATTGGCAGATTCGATGAGCTTGCTCCTCCTGGACAACTCAGGGTGTGGGGATGATGGTGTCAACTACTCGACCCAAAAACCCCACCCGTGCTCTTTGCCTTTGATCCCTCTGGCCTGTCGCTGATCATTTCGCCACTTGTTCTGTAGCTCTAAGGCAATCTTGGAGGCCGCCGTTTTTTTATGTTTCTTGATTATCGAGATTTTCTGCCTCGGGCTGGTTCATCTCCCGTCGTAGTCACTTAAACACCACTTTTGGGCATTTTCGTAACTTCTCCGGGGGTGAGATTCGAACTCGTGACTTTGGCGTGAGAGGTATGGATGCTAACCAATACGCCGGGGTCGCCCCCAGGAGGCCGCCGTTTTTACCGCGTCTCAAGTGTCCTGTTCTTGAAACATTCTCTGGACAAGATTGTCTGGAGTCGTGTCTCAGCCGCTCACGGCCATCTTGCCATCTGTGTCAAGTGGAAGGTTACTTCCCCATGACGCCGTTCGACCCATCCATGTAACTCTGGTGGTCTTGCGAATACCTCTAGTGCCCCTTTGCTCGGAGCACTCTGTGTCCTCTTTTATTGTGATGCCAGTGTACATCATCTCCGCTAAAACGCATACCGCGTCGCGTGACACGGTGCGGTATGCGCTGACCACTTTCAGACACATTAGCCTGTGAGTACTTTCGAGCTTACCGAGGTAGCTTTTAGTACTCAGGGCGGTGGCCCATACCGGCCCACCATACCTCATTCTAGACAAGACGACGCTTGCCAGGAGCTTGCGCTTGCTCCTCGGTACCGCTGAGCTGTTCGACATCATGCAGTATAATGCCGATATAGCCATAGAGGCTTTCTTGCAGGCGTAGTCGACGTGACTGGTGAATGACAACTTATCGTCGATCATGACCCCCAGGTACCTCATGCCTTCTTCGATTCGATTGTGCAGCTACCTGCACTGATCGTCGCGTGTTAGTCCGATTTTCGGTTGTTAACAACCGTGACCTCAGTCTTGTGGTGGGATAGCTCCGGTTTCCTATGAGTTCATCCATCTCTCCACAATGCCAGTAGATTGCTCCACCTCTTCGATGAATTCGCCACGTATCTCTAGGGTGGTGTCGTTTGCAAACCCGACGATCTTTCAACCCGTCTGCGGTGTATCTGAACACGTTTTATGGCTACACTTACGCTCTGTGTTGTACACCAGCACGCGATTCTGGAAGTTACTTCCCAGAATCTTGTACAGGCATCCTCGAAACGTGAATGAGCTGAAGCGAGTCAGCAACCGGCGCTATTGAGCACATTTCGCACGTCAAAAATGACCACAGCACAGTATCGGACACCTCGCCTTTTGCGCTGGATTGCCACTTCGGCCGTCTTGGTGACGGACAGAATTGCATTCACCGTCGACTTCCCTTTACGGAAGCCGAACTGATTTTTAAACAGACCGCCTATACCCTCTGTGTATTTGGTTAGTCTGTTAGGAAGAAAGTTTTCGAGCACTTTACCCGCTGTATCCAACAGGCATATAGGTCTATATGCCGAGGGGTGCCCTGGTGGCTTCCCTGTCTTCAGTAGCAATACTAGAGTCTTAATTTCCAGGCATCTGGGAAGACACCCTCGTCCAGACGGTTCTCCGGAGGTCGGCGATCGTCTCTGTCCACCAGTAAACCGGCAACCTTCCATCCCTAGGTTTGACGTTTCTGGGCATGGTTGCGTCGCACACACGTGCAAGAAGTGCTACGCGTTGATCACCGCGAGGATCTTGGGTATCGCTCAATCTCTGTTCCGCTCTGGCGCCTCTTTGAATACTTCTTGATCGAAGTACGACGTCCTCCATCTGCGGACGAACGGGTGGGTGCTCCTCCCCTCTGCGCGCTGCCTAGCGCTGTGGGTGATGCTGTAGCGAACCGCCAGGGGGTCACTATGGGTGTAGCCATACTCCATCCTCCAGTTTTCTACAGCCCGGGGCTGCCGAACGTCACGTCGATAATGGACTCCGCTACGTTTCTATGGCAGGTACTACTAGTACCTACGTTGGTCAGGTCTACGTTAAGTCTGATCAGGCCCTCCAGCAGAATCAAGGTTGGCAAGGCGAATGCCCCATTCTAACGCCCAAGCGTTAAAGTAGCTCGCTACTACCCTGCCTACGGCCAGTTAGCTCCGTTGTCTTCCGATCTACCATTTGTGAAAACTGGTCAACCGAACACCTCGGTGGCGAAAAGCAGCTGCAAATGAACACTCCGTTCACTTTTGCGACCGCGAAGCCCTCGATTAAGGTGGACGCAACCTCCTGGACTGGGAACTTGCCCGTCATCCATAGTACCGCCTTCTTAGACCTATCCGCAACCCAGTTTCCGTTACCGGCAGGGATACGATATGGATCGGATATTATTGCGATATCCGTTCCTGACTCACGAACTGCCTGACACAGCAGTTGTTGAGCCGCCTCACAGTGGTTAAGGTTCAATTGGGTTACCCGCATAGTGTTTAGCTTGGTTTCCCCTTGTAGGCCGGGCACTTGGGCCGTCCCGTGACGTGCTTGCCGTCTGGTTCCCCAGAGCACGTCATGCATTTGGGGGGCTCCTTGCAGTCCCTCCGTCCCTTCGGCATATATCGCTCCTATCTGAGGCCTTCACATTCCTACGACAAATGCTCTCTCTTGAGGCACTATAAGCACGC